>JAJKFI010000087.1:2158997-2199507 GCA_029204185.1 Lerista edwardsae
GGGCGCCTAGGCAGGAAAGAGGAAGCCACCCAGAGCCCACGGCCTGTGCAACTGGACGAGCCCCACCCTTACCTGGTGACCTCTGTCTCCTGTTGCCATGGAAACACTCTGCTGGCTGTGAAACGTGAGTGCCTGGGTTCCGGAGGTGGAATTTAGGGGTGGTGTGCCAAGGGGGGGGGCATCGCTCACACCCACTGCATTGTTAGCTCAGAAGCACAGATTGTGTTGACTCAGCAGCACGGATTGGGTCACCTCTGCCAGCACCACCACCCACAGGCAGTCAACAGGGGGCTGATGTTGGTGAGCGGAAGTGCAAAGGAGACTCAGAAGGGTCTTGGTCACTCCCACCCTCTGCTCTGAGACAGGGTTTCGGGGAAGCCCCTAGGAGGCTTCAGAAGCAGCGTCAGCAATCATATTTGCAGCACATGACGGTGTCTGTCGAGAGAAAAGGTGTATCTCTGTTCCAAAGGCCTGGTGAGTTCAAATGTAAAGCAGTAGGGAGCTCAAATGTTGCCCCCTGCTGAACTGAAGGCAAGAGGAGCACCTTGTGCGAAGGCATGTGGACAACACCACCCCGGAGAAAACGCCTCTCCAGGTTGAGGCAAGCTGCTGCTTCCAAAGCCAGTGCTTTGTTCCCCTTCTAGTTTGGAGGAGAGAGCTCCTGGGGACCCTTCCAGCGGGATTCTGAAGTCTAGTGTCAGGCACGTCTATCCCCCAAGGGAGCAGCAGTTCCTTGTTGCCCTAGCGGGTGTGTGCATGTGATTCTTCCGTTGTTGGCCGCAAGCCCTCTTTCTTCTATGTGGGCCCAAACTGGCAACAGTGTCCGAATTAAACCAGAACCAGATGCAGGCCCACTCTGAAACCCAGGTCCTTGCTTAGCCAATGAAGGAGCAGCTGATAAACAGACAGTGGGAAAGCTGGGAGCCTGCCCAGTGACTTGGCTTGTTCTTGAAGGGAGAGGGCTGGAAATGGAAAGGAAGGGGAAGAGAAAGGGAAAAAGAGCAACCCCCCATCCTAAGAACCTTTTTGGTTCCAGCCCATGCAGAGACAAAGCCCCTCTGTCTCGGATCCCCCGATCCTTGTGCCAAGCACTGTGCTGATGCCAGACCCATTTCCGCCGCCCCAGATAGTGATGAAGTGGTCGTAAAGCGGGGGAAGACCCTGGCAACTGAAGCTGTCCCCCCTCCCCTCCTTTCACAGTGACTCCCAGAGTGACTCTTGGCCTCTGTGCCTTTGTGTTTCAGCTGCAGTGGAGGAACCCAGCCCACAGTGAGGGGAGCAAGCTGGGATGGGAAGCACAGGCAGGAGGGCCCCGATCCCTCCTTTCCTTTCACCCTGGCCTGCCTCGTGTCCTGTTCTCACGGAGGCCTTCCATGTGGAGCACCTGATTCTGCAGGACTGAATCTAGACCAAGAACTGGGCAGGAGCCCCATGCTAACGTCTTTGGCCCACCCCTACATCATGCCGGTCAACCCAAGGTGTCTGGTGAGGATTGGCTGCTTGTTTTTGACCTTCCCCACCTGAAGTGGTGAAGTGGGTGGAGTCTTCACAGACTGTTTAAGAAGGAAGAGGAGGATCGTTGCTCATACGTTTAGCTGGCTGCTTTTGGAGAGCATGTGGGCAATGCATTTTGGGAAATGGAGCACTCCTGCACCAACCCTCTCTGTAGCTGAGCAGTCAAAACCCCGCAACCGCCTCTCCTCTCGTGCGTGACATGGGGGGGGGCGGGAGGGGAGCAAAAAGGACTGTGGGTTTATTTTTATTTTTACTGCTCTCTCGAGTTGACTCAGACAGTGCCGTGTGGGCTCCATGGCCCCAGCGAAGGGAGCTGAATGTCTGTTGTGGTCGCCCCAGGCACTACCGGGAGTGATTCAGTGCCAGGCGTTTCAGAGGCACCGAAAGCCTCTTTTTCGTCCCTCTTTCCCTGAGGTTTGGCCCTCCTCCACGTTGTACTCACTCTGCTGAATCCTCTCCAGTCCAGAGTTGGCAGCAGCAGGGCTCTCGCTCCTGGACCCTTGGGATGTCTGCCCTTCTCCCAAGCGGCTTCCAGAGTGGAGGGCTCCTTGATTGGATCCTGGCACTGTATACTTGTCATTGCTCCTTGACAAAAGGAGAAATAGGATGCAGAGGCACCTCCCCCCCCCCGTCTACACACCCCAGGGAGATTGGCCCCCATTCCAGATTTCTGGACCTCAAGACCTTGGCGCCACACAAGGCTGGAAGGGGGGCATCATTTCAGAGGTCAGTAGTGGGGGCAAAGGGCATGACTCAGCAAAGTTCAAAGGCCAGCTTTTGCACATTTGAAAAAAAAAAACTGTATTGTGACTATTTTCTCTTTTGAATCTCTCCCCAGAACTCTATCAGTGTTATCTGCTTGGCCACGCACACCTGTTTGTTTTTCATTAAAGCAAAGGAATGTGTGCCGTTGGCAGTCCTACTTTGCATACAGAGGGTGGTGTATTTGTTTATAACAGTTGCTCAGTGTGTCGAGCCTGTGACGCTGCCTTCTGCTGCTGAGCTGCTGAGGCAGACTTTTCGTTCCCTCACAGCCTAGTACCGGCAGCCGCCCTCCACAGTCTTGGGGTCTCCCCTTCCCCTTCCCACCTGAGATCCTTGATGAGTGGATCTTGAACCTGTTAAGAATGTACTCTGCGTCAGAGATAAGAATTTGAACTCTCTGTTTGAGGGGCAGCCAAAGCCCAACCTGCCTCCAAATTCTGCCACCCCCTGAGATATCACCACTTGCCAGCGTGGACTTTGCCACCTGCCCTCCTCACTAGATCGCCACTTCTTGTGAAGTGACTTGGCAGGAAGAATTCTGGGAGCAGAACTTCTAGGAGTGTTCTCTGCACCAGCCACTTTATCAGAACTGGAGCTAGAGCAGGAGGAAGTAAGTCATCCCCATCTTCCTCTCACTCACTCTTGGAGGGGTGGAGGGGTGCAAGCCACTCCCCCACCAGCCCTCCACCACCTCCCCCTGCCCAGTGCCTGAAGACGTCCTCATTGCTGGGCTGTCCTGCCTTATATTGCAAGGGTGTGTGTGTGTGTGTGTGATGAGGCAGAGAAAGAGAGAGCTTGCCTTGCCTAGGGCCCCTGGAGACTTCATGGTTGAGGGAACTAGGGACTTAGCCGCTGAGCCTCTGTACAGCACTTTCTCTGTAGTGAACTGGTGCTCCTGATGATTCATCACCCAAAACATTTTGGTAGCATTTTGAGACAACATTTTGAGTAATAGTTATGACATGAAATGAATAATAATAATAACGGCCAGAGAAGACAGTGAACATGCAGACAGTGAACATTTTAGTGAACGTGCGTGTGTGCATATGTATACTAAGGTAAGTTATATTTGTATATTTATATATAACTTTGTAAATATACCAATAAACAATGGAAAAATAAGTTTTTTAAAAAATAAACTTGAAAAAGCCGTTTAAACATTTCTGGCCTCTCAGACACCCCCTTGCACCCTGCCCTCCCCCCAGTCATACGCCGCTGTGTGCAAAGTCTGTCTAAACAGTACTAATTCAAGCATCTTTTGAAAAATGGGTTAGGCAGACCAATACAGACAAAACATTATTTCCATTCAAGAGGCTTCCTTCTGCTATTGCCCCTGAAAGTTAGTGAGGCGGGACCAGGCATCTGGCTGCCTGTTTCAAGAGATGCTCTCCGCTTCAGAACAGCTTCTTCCCACAGACGGTCACGCTCTCTTCTGAATCTGCCCACCACCTTTTCTCCGTTTCCACTTGGCAAAGCCATGCCTGCGTGGGGGGCGGTGACTGCGCACGGACCTTTGGCCTCCTCGCCTTGTTTGCCGTGCTGTGTTTGACGGCTGCTGCGCAGTGATCTGCTGAGGAACTTGGCCACCTGGTCAGAAGGACAGGTTGTGAAACCTTTCCTGTATGCAAAGAGCATCTCTCTCAAAGAGGATAATAAGCCCCTGGCCATCGGCCACTTTGTAGGCCTTGTTGCCAGCCTTGTACCTGGTGGGACACAAATGAGGCCCGTGCTGGTGTAGGCTAGTCAGGGCAGCCAAGTTATGCTTCTAAAGCACCAGGTAAGCAGGGACAGGTGAGTTGGAGCTCTTCGCCTCTTCCCTGAGCTTAGGAAGATTGCTGAGTTCAGCCGCCCCATTTTACCCCTCTTCGGTTTGCTGTGAGCAGAAGCAGGGGTGGAAGGGCGCCAGCACCCTCTGGGCCTGTCTGGTTCAAACTGAACACATGGGGACCAAGGAGGCGGCACGGCCTGCGCTTCGTAAGTGCATTGAAGTGGAGGCGGAAGCACCAAGGAGGCGTACACTGCCTGCCCTTCACACAGGAAGTGTATGAGGCTGCGGGTGAGCAGAGGCAGCAGTGGGCAATGGATTCAGGTGGCATGGAGGCACATGCCACCCCCAAGAAGAGTGGTTAAGCTGTGAACCAGGACTTTCCTGGGTTGAATCTCGCTCCATCATCAACTCACCGGATGGCCTTAGGCCTCTCTAAGTCAGCTCTTCAACTCGTATAGGAGATAATAGGGAGGATAATACTCACTTAACAGAGTTGTTGGAAGAATTCCATCAAGAGAATATGCTTTGCACACTTGGAAAAGGCTGTACAATTGTTCACAACAGTTAAGTTTACTGCAAACCACCCTTAGAGTGGAGCTTTGCCTGGTGAGTTAGGCCTGGTCCGGATGCATTTCCTATGGAAGTGAATGCTTTAACACCAAAGGGGTGTGTGTGCCAAGATACGTTTGTATGAAAGCAATGTAGCTTCTGCTTGCCAGGTCATACTGTCCCCTCTTAGCAGAAAGTTGACCTGTGTGCATAACAGAAAGTAAAAATCAGCACCATCACTGTTTATGTAGCGCATGTCAAGTGTACCAAACGCTAAGTATTAGTACTGTATTAATAATATTTTATATACCACTTTTTAACAAAAAGTAATTCACAAAGTGATTCTGTATAATGGTTCTGATTCTGAAACACAAAATAAATCTATAAATGGTTTCCTGTCCCCAATAGGCTTGCAGTCGAAAAAGAGAGGCAGAAAAAACCACTAGCAATGCCCTTGGAAAAGACACCATCCTGGGGCGAAGAGGGACAATTTCTCTCCCCCTGGTAAATTTAAGAAAATAAAAAGGTGCCTCTTTGCCCAGTTAGCAGGAGTTATACTAGCGCTGGCTCTAGGAGCGGCAGGGCCCAATGTGGGGCATTCCTGCGGGGCCCCCACCCTCCCAGGGGGCCCCCTGTATTGGAAAAGGCAGGAGATACCCCAAGGAGATAGGGAATGGTATCAGCAATGGCTCCTTGTCCCAGATAAACCAGGGATTATAGGGTTAACCCCCAAGGTCTTTGCAAGCCCCTGGAGCACAGCTGAAGGCTGATGAGGCCCCTGGCTATGAAGGGAGACCAGCACAGGTGCAGATGGGTGTGGCTGATGGTAAAGCCTGCCCACTGATTGGCTGGCCTCAGTATGAAGTTGGAGGCAAGCCCTGGCCGAGGGTACCAGGTAGGCATTGGACTGATAGAGTGCTGGATGGAGGGATTGCTAGGAACTGGCTAAAGTGTTTTGGGACCATTGGGAATTGTTGTATGTCTGCCACGCCCCTGGAGCCACCAAGTGGAGGGGGCAGTTGTGCCTTAGGCAAGCTGACTGCCTATTGTTTTGGTGGTGGGGTTTGGGGTAGTTTGGAGCTAAGCCAGTGTTGAGGGCAGTCTGGAGGAGCTGACCAGCTGGTGATCCTAAGCAAAGCTGCTCGAAGAGAGGAGGCCTAGTGGGTGACTGAACCCCCTCCCTCTTGCCTATCTCTGAGGCTGCTCTGGAGGGGAAACTAGTTAGCCTAGTGTGGGCATCAGGGCCCTTGGGGAAGCCCAGCAGGGAATTTGGCAGAACACTCACCAATAAAAGTGTTTGTGGTGCCACACGTTGCACCTGGAAATAGTTGGAGTCATGATGACATCACTGCCAACTGCTTCCAGGAGGACCTGGCAAATAAAGGAGGAAGCTTGATTGTCAGGCAGGTGTGGGTGTAGAGAGGTGGAAAAGGTTGTGGGGAGATGAGTGGAAGAAAGGCGTTTGGAAAGTGTGACTAATTGATTGGGACTGATGGAGTGGATGAAGGATACTTGAGGCTGCTGGGACTGTAATTGTGGGTTGGGGCAAAGGTTGGTGTAGGGAATTATTGTGTGGGTGCCACACCCCTGGAGTCACCGACTGGAGGAGGAAGGAGGACCCATGTGGCTGAGCAGGCAAGTGACTGCATTTTGCCTTCTCATGGGTGGTGGGGTCTAGTGATGCCTCGTGTAAAACTAAGGCGGGTTTTGATGATAGAAGTGAAGCTAATTAGCCTACTCTGTGCATAAGATTGCAGAGAAGCCATTAGGCACAACACTTGAATAGCATTGAGAATAGAATGTTGAAAGTGAAATCTGACCATCGATCTTAAAAATGTTGGCAAGTTCTGAAATGTTGCCATTCTTTTTGTCTGCACACACATACATGGAAGGCATCCATTTCCATCAGACAAAAAGAGTCAATTTGAGTCTAACATGGTGTAACCAAAGGGGTGATGTTATTTTTGAGACATGCATCAACACATAACTGAACAAATGTACAAACAAAACACAAATAAATTCAACATAAATCCCGTATGTTTGTCCCCATAACGTTGTCTTGGTCTTTCCTCCACATGGTGAAAATGTTTCAGTGCTTGGTATTGAAAAGGACTATGGGGGATATCTTCTCTCACCCCTGCATCATTGCAGTCTCTCTTGAATTTTTCTACAGTGGCTGTCCAGAAGAGCTAAAGACACTTGTTGGACCTGGAGTGTGTTAATGTTCTCATTTGTAGATCTCTTTAATCAAGTAGCTAGGATTCATAACTGTGATCAGATTTTTATCTCACAATTTCAGAGTGTGGTATTAAAATCAAATCCCAGAAATAGAACTTGCTGTTCACAAACATCCTTTAATCTGAAGTTAAGTTCAACTTTAGCATGACTGCTTTGTGAACATAAAAGTAGAAAATAAAAGGAAACTGTGTCCCCCACAAAGATTATAACAACAAAGATGGCTTTTGCAGCAAGATAAAACCTTTCTGAAACAATTTCATGCTTGTTTCTTCAGAGGCAATTTGGGTAGTCTGCATAACTGCAAGGTTGTGCCTCAAAGTCAAAGTTTATACTATATAAACATGTGCTCTCGTTACAACCAGAAACACTCCTGTTTTAGCCGTGGGAAGGACAGGGTGTTTCTTCTGGAATAGCTGGAGGAAAGACAGACTATGTTTCCTCTGGAGTGCCCAGGACAGTGATCAGGACTGGATTTTTCTTTAACAGATTCCATATCAGGATCAACATCCTCCCCACAATCCCTTGTGGATAAGAATTATACTTGGCATTTATAAAGCACTTTCTGTGTGTGTGCAAAATGCTTCATCTCTATTATCTTGATATTACCCTTAAGACTGCGATCCTATACCCACGTTCCTGGGAGTAAGTTCCATTGAGCACAGTAGGGCTTGGTTCTAAGTAGGCTTGTGCTAGAAGGCAAGCAACAGTCCAGTGTAAATTCCTCTGCATTGATGCAGTGGTGGTAGCACAGCATGCGCTGCATCCTGCGGGGTTACTTAGCAGGCAGAACATCTCAAAGTAAGGAGACCTTTGTAAGACTCTGCCTGCACAATGGGTCAACTTGGACCTTCACCAGCTATATAGCTGGCACACGTCCAAGTTGATCTGTGTGGGCAGATCAAGCCCGGGAAGGGGAAGAGGTGTTGGAAAAATGTATTGTTTTGTGATTTGAAAAGCAGAAAGCGGTGTTGTTTGTTTTTATTCTTATTCCAGTTCTCATTTTTATTAATTTTACATGCTCTAAAAGTGTACTAGGTAGGTGATATAGGTAACATACTGTGGCATATGCAGCCACAGTATTTCTTAGAAAAGTAATCTATTTCAATCTTCTTAATATCTTAAACACCAACATGCAGTGTTTTGTGTTTCTGTTCTGCTATTTTAACACCACAAGGGTGGTGTTCTGTGTTTCTATGTGTTTGTAACAAAAAAGAAAAAAAACAGGGATAGGATAAATCCTAGGGATAGGACAGGAAAAACCTGAGAGATATGATAGGATTTTGAGATGTACAAAATTATGCTTGTGATGTACAAAATTATGCTGGGGGTGGATAGAGGGATGTTCTTTTCCCATACCAGAACCAGGGGACATCCACAAAAATTCAGTATTGGGAGAGTGAGAACAGGTAATTAATCTGTGGAACTACTTGCCACAGGATGTGCTGATTGCATCTGCCTGGATGCCTTTAAAAGGGAATTGGAGAGATTTTTGGAGGGAAAGTCCATCGTAGGCTACAGGCCATGTTTGGTGGTGCAACCTAGAAGTATGCTATCTCGGAATCCCAGATGCAGGGGAGTGGTAATGAGATGCAAGTATCTTGTTGTCTTGTGCACTCCCCGCTGCATCTGGTGGGCTACTGTGAGATACAGGAAGGACTAGGTGGGCCTTTGGCTTGATCCAGCAGGGCTCTTATATGCTGCAGATCCCTCCCCCACCCAGGCGTGATCCCCCCTACCTGATCCATCGTTGCCCTTCCTTTGCTTCTGCATTGTCTGGCAAGAACGTACCTTGTCTGGTGTGCGCTGCACCTTGCGCTGGTGCCTGTGGGACAGTGCAGGCCTTCCTGCCAGCGCTCCTAACTGGCGCACAGATGCAATGTGCTTTACAGCACATTAGTGACAGTCTGTGCCAGCAGAGCACACAGTCTGTTGGTTCAAAGGCCCCAAAAGATTGAGCCATCAGTGTTGTTAATGGCACGTTGTAGCTGGGGAGCTGAGGCTGTGGCTTGCCTAAGGCCACTGGTTTGTCAGAGGTGGGATTTGAACTGGGGAGCTCCTGATTTGCAGCTTGCTGTCTGAACACCTGCTCTTGGCTTCCAAGAACTTAAGAGTAGGAGGCATGTTTCCTTCCTTTACATCCCCAGAATCCAGACCCTGCTCTGCTCTCCCCTGGCTTTGCAATCCAAAAGGGAAGGCAGGGCCTTTTTGGTCATGGCCTCCAGATTATGGGGGATTCTGCTCTTTGAGGCCCATTTGTCTCCCTTGTGGATGATCTTTCAGGGCTTGGTTAAAATGTTCTTGTTTTGCTGTTTGCCTTTGGACTGGTTCGATATCCCCTCCCCTTTTGTGAGTTGTATTATTCACATGCTGTTTTTCAGTCCTTAGTTGCTGTTGGAATAGTTTGTGGTTCTGATGTCTCTCATTGTTGCATTTTGCTGTTTTGAGTCTATTTTTGTCAAGGTGCTTATGGGCGCTTTTGAAGGCCAAAAGGTGTGGTATTCGTACCCAGGTGAGGAAGTGTACACCCTGATTTGACACGCTTGCATAAACACCCACCCAGTTCCAAGGAGACAGTCGGTCAAATACCAGAAGGGGCAGTTCTGACTTTCAGAAATGCAGGCTAACAATGATCTAATCAAGAACAACAACCTTCTGTCAAGATTACTTTCCATCGGTTTTGACCATAACTTATCCTTGTTGTTGGAGACAAAAGCCGCTTTTCGGTTGGCAAAGCAATCCTTTCTTTGTGCATGTGTTGATCAAGTGAACAAGACAAACACACTGTCCAGGGTGGAAGAACCTGCTCTGAAGCCTGCTTGATCCCCAGAACCAAAGCCCTAGACAGCAGCCCAGACCTCCAACTTTAGTAAATATTTAGCCTCCAGTTCTGTGATGCTATTTATTAAAGGTCCTAGGCTTGTAATGAATAGCTAGGCTAGTCACTTGCTTGCTATCCCTGACCCCAGGAGTTGGGGAGGAAGATATTCTTCCAGCTATGGTTCTCAGGGCTGGCCATGAGAGTGCAGATTAGTGGGGCAGACTTCAGTGTCCCCTATTCCGTTCTCTCTCTTGATCAGCAGGGGAAAAATGTATAGGGTTAGTTGGCCAGTGATGGGAAAAAGAGGCATTTCCTCTCTGATTTGAGGAGGAACTGGGTTTAAATCCTCCTTGCCATCAGTCTGGTGATTGTTACCTCCTATGTTCTGGGCTCAAACCCTGGCATAGGAAAGACTGGGTTAAGACTGAGAGCTCAATCCTAACCTGGAGGCCAGCACAGTTAGGACAGCAATGTTTGGCTGACAGAAGGGACACTGTAAAGTATGCTCAGACCACTCTCGGAGTCAGAGGCCAGCACACAGACGTGCGCCATCCCCCCTGACTTCGAGAATGGTCCAAACACACTATGGTGGCCATTGTGCCAGCCAAACTTTGCTGGCCTAACCCCAGGTTAGGATTGTGCCCTGAGTCTTGGGTTAAGTCTTGGATGTTTCAAAAAATTATGAGATTAAGCCACCCTATCCAATCCCAAGAGAAAGTTGACTTTATGCTCGTTAGCCAGTGGACAATAATGGACCTAGGCATGGGTTCTGGGCATCTGTGGGTGGGAAGAAGATACCTTCTTCACACTTCCTGGCAGCGCCCTGGGAGATCCTTTTCAAATCCTTTGTCCAACACTTTTCCATTCATCCTCAGGCCAGTAAAATACATCTGAACTAACCAGGAGGCTTTCTGTCTAGCTTCTCAGAGCCCTAGACATTCCCCCTAGACCATCAAACTCGAACAGAGGCCCAAGTGACCCATATTTGCCCCATTCATTGCTGGGGATGATTAGGCCTGAGTTCCTTGTGGTGGCAATGTGGCTAATGCTCAACCTGCCCTCCCCATGCTACACTCTTTAATTACAATGCCCCCTCCTTGCCCCAGGGGAAAACTGGCTCACATTCTTCCTTTGTTCTCTGTGCCTCTCCTTTTCCCCTTCCTTCTGTTATCACACACTGTTGACATTTAGATCACCAGCTTCTTGGGACAGGGGCCTGTCCCTGTCACCAACATTCCTGCGTCAAATATTGATGCTGCTTGATAAACTGATTGAACAATGATACGTCTGAGATTCTGAAGGGTGAAGGAAGTTAGTTGAGAGATGTTGTTTAGCTTTGTGGGAGTGATGATTTCTGTCTCCTTCCATTAGGACTTGGAAACGTTCGTTCAGATTCACTGATCACAGGTTCAGCACAACAGAGACAACTCTTTTATGAAAGCAACACATAATTAACCCACGAGTTTAATAGCTGTTAAATTAGATGCATTGTTTAAAAATAAGGTTTTATGGAAAACCTTATAAGAGGCTAGCCCTGTTAATTCTACTAGCCAGGAGAGAAATCTCTCTTTGTCTCTGCTTAGTAGATCCCCGGGACCTAGCAAAGGGGCATGCACGATTCTACCTTGCCTGGCTGTGAGCTGAGCTTCCCTCCAATCCATATCAGAGGCTGACCTTTGGCCCAGCCCAGGGTGGGCATTCTTTCTTATCTTTGGAGCATGGAAGCTGGGCAAGGGCCACTGAATAAATTAACAGCAGGCTGTCACTCTGCCTAGGACAGGCAAGACTAGAAGCCACAAAGAGACCTTGGAGCAAGGAAGAGTGGTTTGATCTGCAAGTTGAGACAAATCCTTGGTGGCTGGGGGTGAAGAACAGCCCTCCCCCCGCCCCGCTCCACTGTCTGGCAGGCTGCATTCTTTGTCTCTGCTACCAGGGAAACCCAGTGGATCCTGCTTGGGGATGCACATCAGACTAGGGCACTGGTGCTACGTGCCACGGTGTCCACGGAGAATGGAGGCAGCCAGGGCCTGGTCACAGTTGCACAGGAGCCAAGAATTCCCAGCAGGGCTGGGCCCTTTGCTGCACTCTGAGCCCTTTGCTTCTAGACTGACCTACGTCTTGCTTCCAACAGCTGTGCCTGGAGGGAGACTGAGCTGCTATGGCAGAGGTGAAACCTGTGATTAGGCTGCCTACGTTCCTCTGGTAGACACTGTGGTGGCCTCCTAACACACTTTGCCCGGCACATGAGCTCTGGACACACTTTCCTAACTATGCATTGCTGATCAGAGCGTGCGGCCGTTTTCTCCTCCTCCAGAAAGTCAAATGTCATGGTGTGTGTTCCTTGCCTCCCCTTCCTTTTCACATTGGTGAGAGAAAAGTGAGCACCGATTGTTCTAAGGCGGGAAGGAGGAGACTGAAGCCAAAACATGGTTGACTTACCAGGCTAGGCTTCTCTAGTCCTAAGCCGTCCGCAGAGGAGGGTTGTGACACCAGAAGGAAAAGGTCTGTGCAAAAGCACATTCTCCCCCCCCCCCACAAGCAGGCCTACAAATGGAGGCTGTTCTACTCCATGTGTGCAAATGTGGCTGTTCACTGGGGAAGGGGGGCCCGACCAAAGACTGCATGTGCCGGTGTCGGAATAAGAAAAGCCCACCTCAGCACCTTTGGCGAGATCTACACCGGCAGGCCCACACTTGGTGTTGCTTTGCAGCCAGAGGTTCTCCCAAAGGCGTCTGGAGCCAGCGAGACAGGAAGTGCAAGCAAGACGGCTTCTTCACCAGTCTCCCGTTCGTACTAGAGGGTGGGCAGCCTCTTTTCTTAGGGCCGTCCCCAGTGATGTCATGCAGGGGGTACGCGGGGGTACGCGAGTACCGGTTTCTAGGATTACAGTTGGCCCCGCCCACTCGTCGACTCCGCCTTCTGCAACGTTTGAATTTCCTGCATGTTTGAGTTGCCTGCATGTTCTCAGAGCTAGGCAGGCAGCGAGTGGAGCCTTTCCTTTCCTTGCCACTGAAAAATGAGTTGCTCTGGGGTTTTAACATGATGCCAGGCCTCCTTAACATGTTCTGGGGGTGCTGTGGAATACTGTTGCAACTGTTGGGTCAGTTTAAAATCATCTGAGGCCTCAAAAAGGGCTTTTTTCATGTCACTTCCTGCCACAACATCACTTCTGGCTTATGCTGTCACTTCCGGTGGGCGGGTCCCGACACGTGCCAATCAAAAGTGAGTACCTGTTCTTAAATCATTTAGATGACACCACTGGCCGTCCCCATCTTGGGGCTCCAACTTCTTCCTGATTCCTGGGTACTCTCCTGCTAGTTAGAGAAAATGAGTTTGGAGAGCGGGGCAGGCTGCATAATTTGACACATCGAAGAGCAAAGGCAGGGACTGCAGCGCAGTGTCGGGGAGCTGTAGCACTCGGCATCTCTGCTTCCTGGAGGTTAGGGGCATTCCCTAGTGCAATCAGCTGTGAGGCAGAAAACGTGGCCCACGCGCCACATGGGGGGGGGTGCAAACAGCAAGCGACACAAGTCATCCCGGGGCCCCTTCAGCTCCCATGTGCTGCTGAGCTGGATGTGGTGCTGGGGAAGAGATGAGACCATACCAAAGCAGGGCGGGCGAAGTGGTTTGGTGTGTGTGTGTTGGGGGGGGGAGGGCTGAGGCTGAGAGCGCAATCCTAATCTGGAGTTAGGCCAGCACAGTTTGGCTGGCACCAGGGCCACCATAAAGTGTGTTTGGACCACTCTCGGAGTTGGGGTTGGTGCACGTCTGTGTGCTGACCTTTCTGACTCAGAGAGTGCTCCAAATATACTTGACGGTGTCCCTTGTGTCAGCCAAACTTTGCTGGCCTAACTCCAGATTAGGATTGCGCCCCGAGGCTGGAAGTTCTAAGTGGAACCTCCCACCCCACAGGGTGAAATGCAGCACAGTCCACCGACATGTTCTCTTGGGCACGCCACGGAGCTGAATGAACAGCAGCTGCACACATCCTCTGGCTGAGTTTGGCGCTCGACTCTGGTCCGGGGGGGGGGGGGGGGGTTGCTGCGAGCAATTAGACCTTGATGCACAGCTGCAGCAGCCACCCACGCCTTGCAAGACGCAGGGGGTGTGAGCAAAAACTTCAAGTGGCGTGGAAAGCAGCTGTTCACTCCCTGGAAAGTGGTCTCCAAGCTCCAAATCAGGTCAGTGCGCTCTGGGAGGAGGTGGGGAGAGAGATCTGGGTCTCTGGAGATTTGTTTCTGGAAGGCAAGTCATCCTGAGACATGGGGGGGGGCTGTCTGGCACCACATTGCTCCACCAGCTGTGGGAGGCAGCACCCATGGAGGGGGGTCAGCAACTGGCAGGTGCTGGGCCAGAACTGCCCTCCCTCTTAATCTAGAGACAAAAGCAGGGTGTGGTGGTAGTCATGAGAGTTGCTGGCAGGCGGCTTTGGATGGCAAAGTATGAAGCTTATGCCTTTTGCCAGTGCTGGTGAGGAATGTCTGCCTGACTCTCTTCTCAGCTCTGTTAATGCCAGGAGTGGGGAGGGGCTGAGGTGCCTCTACAGGGTATTCTGGTAGGACAAGTGACCACAGCCCCGTATGCAAGGCTTGACAGAGGTCTGCCAATGGCTGGGATGGCTGAACCTCTGGGTCCGGAGGGAGACTACCTTCGCGTGCCAGACAGGCAAATGTCTCACGCACTTCCTGCCCTGTTTGGGGGCGTCTCTTGTTGGAAACAGGCTACTGAAGTAGATGGACAAACCTTTGACTTCAAGTCACTCTGCAGCTGCAGAAAGGTAGGAGTGCTCGGGGCCGGCCCATCCATGAGGCCAACTGAAGCAATTGCCCAAGGCAGCAGATAGGTGGGGGGGTACGTGCCCATCTCTGTCCACCTCCTTGCCTCCATGGCTCCTCCTCTTTTTGCTCCCTGGATTAGAAAAGGACGGGGAGGAGGAAATTGGGGGCGGGGGAGCGCTGAGCTAGCGCACTGGAAGAGCAGGGGCTGCCCAAGTAGGGGAGAGCAGGCTTTGGCATGCTGCCTGATTATCTCCCATTTTTAGGGCTGCCCGCTTTCTGGATCCTTTGTCTTGGCCTGAAGAAATCCGGCAGGTGAAGCTGTGCAACATGCACCGTCCCAGGGCGGGAAAAGTTGCATTTTGAGTTCCCGGGCCGCTGATCAAGGCACAGGAACGGCGCGCTGTCCGGAAAGCCACCAAGTTGGCAACCCTCCTGAGGAGGAGGAGCATTCCTAAGGCAGCGCCGGCTGGGAGAGACTTCTACCCAGACAGACAATAGAACCGGAGCAGAGCGGGAGGAGCGCTAGGACCTGGCGGGAGGAGAGCTGCGGGGCTGGGCCGCGGCAGGCGGGGAGAAGCAGAGGCAGCGTCCGAGGCGGCGGCGGCGGAGCTCCTTCTCCAGGGAGGGAAGATGCCGGGCTTCGACTACAAGTTCCTGGAGAAGCCGAAGAGGCGGCTGCTCTGCCCACTGTGCGCCAAGGCCATGCGGGAGCCCGTGCGCGTCTCCACCTGCGGCCACCGCTTCTGCGACACCTGCCTGCAGGAGTTCCTCAGGTCAGCCGGCGCCAACCGGGGTCCCAGGGCGGTCTCGGGGAAAGGACCGCCGGGGATCGGGCGCTTTGTCCGCGCCGGGGCCTGTGGGGCGAGGAGGAGAGCGGCTGCGGCTGCCACTGCGCCTGGTGCGCTCCTCCTCTCCAAGCGCGCCCAGGCGCAGACAAAGCGCCCGATCCCTTCCTGGCGGACTCTTCTCTCCCACCCACTATCCAGGTTTGCGTGGCGCTCCTTTGTTTCCGGTCTTGCTGCGCTCTGCTTCTCTCGCTCCTTTCGTGTTTGTTTCAGGCCGGGCTTAGCCCCCGGAGCGGCTCTTTCCAACGCTGGGTTCCGCGCTCGAGCAGAAGCAGCAAACGTTGGCCGCCTTAGAGCGTGTGCAGAGTGTTTTTGCGTTGCTGCGCGGATCAGGGGGCGTGGTTCCTACTGTGCAAGCCGGAACCCTACTAGCGGGCGGCGTGGCTCGATTTCCCCCCCCCCCCAAAAAAAAACCCGAGAGAACAAGACACCCCGGCTGACAAGGCTTCGAATTTGCTCGTGCTGCCGTTTCATAGAGAGAGAAGCCGAGGCCAAAAGATTTCTGGTGGCCGCACTAAGCCCATGACAGAGGCGCGAGTCCCGGAGCCCAGCTAGCTCTCCAGCTATGATCCGGCCATTGTTCTAGCTGCTGTAGCCACCTGAATTCACCTGGGAGGCCCATTACGTGACACACACACGCACCCATTTGCCCTGAAAAAGAGGTGTGTTACCACAGCATAGCGGCTGTTAGTCATGATGATAGTTCATTAGAACCTCCACGTTCTGAGTCAGTCTACCTTGGAATATCAGATTTTTAAAAAGGCAACTGTTGCCTTTAAAGCTTTGCTTGTGGTCTTCCTGGAAGCATCTGTCTGAACACTCTTGGCAACAGGCCGCAGGACGTGAAGGACCTTTGATTCCATCCTGCAGGGACATTGGTTTTTCTGTGGGTGTGCTATGCTAACACATGTCTTGCTTCTCCTGGGAACATAGAATGCGCTGCACACTGGAACATAGTTGGGGGCTGCTGAGGGCTGTCCTGGTGTGGTTGGGAGGATGTGTATGGTTGGTGTGTGTGTGGGGGGGGGGCTGTGGAGCCAAAAGCCTTGTACTGTCTCTAGTCTCGCTTTTGAACCGTGGCCAACCAGATGCTTCTGGGAAACCCACAAGTCGGGTTGCCTGCGATGGCCTTTCCCACTCTTCTATTTCCAGCAGCGCCTGGGGCTGCCTCCTGAAGCTTCTCTGCTCGCAGTGGCTGCTCCCTCCCTGCTGCTGGAACCACTCCGGAGCTCCCCCCCCCCGCCCCGTCCTCAAAGGCGCTCCCAGTCTGAGTGCCGTGTGATCGGGACTTGCTACAGCAGGTCATTAAAGCAAACCCACAGTCTTGTGGTGCCGTCAAGCCAAGGCCCCTCGATTCCAGCCAGCGCTTTCGTGGACCGGAGTCCCGTGTCCTTGGGCTCATCTTCTGCCAACCACCTGACTCTGGGTGATGCTGGGGTTGGCTCTGGGTGTCCTCCAGGCTGGCTTCTTCAGGTGAATGCCTGTATGTGCGTGTAGGTGTGATGGCAGCCAAGTTTGGGCGCCAAATAAGCGGGGTGGGGTAAGAAATTGGCCAGCCCTGCCAAGAGGAGCCATCCCTTCTCTTTGCCACCTCCCTGCTAAGGAGAGCTGACTCAGTGCAGAGCCTGGGACTGTTGTGAAGCGCCAGTGCATTTCTCTTGGCCTGTGCAGGAAATGCTACTGAACAAAGTCTGAACTTGTACTGAGTCACCCACTGGTTGGCAGCAGCGATCCAGGCAGAGAAGGGTCTTTTCCAGCCCTACAGGGAGATGCTGCCAGGGATTGAATCTGGCTTTGCGCATGCAGCGCACTGGAGCTGTGGCCTCCGTTGTTTGGGGTGGGTGGGTGTGATTGGGGATTTCAAAGTGGCCTTGCGATACAGAGGTGTGGGAGTGCATTATCTTGTTCGCTGGTGGGGAAGGAACCTGACACACGGTGCAATCCTAGGCATGCCTACTCAGAAGTAATACCATGGAGCTCAGAGGGCCTCGCCTCCATGGAAGTGTGCACAGAATTGCATCCATAGTACCTTCGTGTTTGAGAGTATTGCTACAATCTTGGTCAGAATATTTTTCAGCATACCAGCTAGCTTCTCAACAGCCCTGCGAGGTAGGCTGCTGCTGATTCCACTGCGCAAGAGGGAAGGAAGCTGAGGCAGAGTGCCCAAGGCCACTTTTTTTGTGGTCTGGTAGGACCTCAAATGTTCTCGCTGTTCCCTTGGATGAATGAAAGCTGAAATAGGTGGTGGTGATGGAGGAGGAGGAGGAGCTTCTGCCCCCTCCCATTCCTGTAATTGCTTTTTAGGAGTCTGGCAATAACGATGGCTTATTTGGAGGAGGGGGGCAGCCCCACCAGCTGCTGTTAGAGTTGGCTGTGAAATCATCTGCTGTTCTCTGGAACTGTGGGTCATAGCAGGAGGTGGCAGTGTTCTGAGCTCCTTGGTAGATGCAAGGCTGGGATGAAAGTGGGGGACAGATTTCACCTTGCTTGAGGTATCTATAAGCATAAGAATGTCCATCCATCCAGCACGCGGTCTCCAGCTGGAGGCTTCCAGAAATCCCCCAGTTCTAAGCATGCAGGCAACAGCCCTTCCCTCTTTGCTCCTCAGCATCTGGTCTTCAGAGGTAGGCGGCCCCAGAGAAAACTGCTCTAGTTTTTAGACAAAGCAGGCTTGACGGAAATGGTGGTTTTTTGTTTTTTGTTTTTGGCCCAACTTAGGTTAGGTGTTGTGTGGGCTAGTGTGAAAGTGTCTGAGTGTCACGGAACTCTTCGTCACGATCAAATCTGGTGTGCCAGGGAAGGGGGCTGGGAAACGTGCGTTTCTGAGCGTGGGCTGCTCACAAGCTTGGCAATACCTGGATGGGGCAGCGAAGTGGGGTGATGACAAACTAGGGTGCTCTTCCTGCCCTAGTTCAAGAACAGTCCCTCTCTCTCCACTGGGTTTGTACCTACCTTCAGACAGCTGCCTTGTTTTCTTGCCAATACCCTTGACCTCTGGGCATCAAGCTTTGTGTCCCCTGTGAAGGTATTTTCAGTTCTGTGCCCTTCCCTCCCTCTTCACCCTCACTTAGAGGCTGAGCTTGTGCAGTGAATTTACAGAAGGGTTGACTTTCTTCCTGCCCCCCCCCACAACTGTACCACCCCAGTTTCTTTACCTCCCTCTCCAAAATTAGTGCTTTTGGATGCCTTTGTTTGCTGGTATGGCTGCCCTCTTCCCTGGGTTGTGCGTGTGCACAGTATAGTGTGTGTGTGTGTGGGGGGGGAGAGCTTAACTGAACATGCCCTGGCCTGCCTTAGCCCTGTGTGTGTTGGGGGGGGAGGAGGAGAAAAAGACGCATATGTACAGTATATAAAAGAGTGTTTGTGCTGTCTGGAATGCTGAAGGTATTTCTTGGTGGCTGCTGTTTCCTTCATTCCACCGCCACCTCCCCAGGGAAGCAGAATGTTGGGGGGGGGCACATTGGCATGCGCGGGGGTGGGGGTGGATGAGAGCAGGGTTAGACACTGAGCAGTGGAGCCCCAGGGCTGGCTTCAGGGTCGGAGGGCACAGAAGGGGGCAAGAGCCCCTCCACTTCCTGTGCTAAGCAAGACACTTTGGTGATGTCCCTTGCGCACACATTGCTGCCTCTCCAGGTTCTGATCCTTGCCTGGCTGACCATTGGCACAATTTCCCGTGAGGCTTAACTAGACCTCCCGCTCCTGTCCCACCACACAGGGATCCTACGACCAGCCTCAGCAGGATGTGCATGGACGGACGCCAGAGACGTGCACGCAACACTTGGCCCGCGTGGTCTGAATGAGCAGCCCCTTCCTTTCAGGGGAGTTCTGCCCAGGCGGGCTTGAGCCCCGGGGTGTTCTACAGATGGAGGCTTTGGTGCCAGTTTGGGGACCGGAAGGCCCACCCCCAGTATCAGTTCTGGGGCAGGGTGACCTCCAGGCTGCATCACTGAAGGGTAAAGGCAGGGGCTGATTTGGCGTCTCCCCCCCCCCACGCAGTCTGAGCTGCTGTCTCAGCACATTCCTTGCCTAGCCAAGCGGGATCAAGTAGTCTTTAGTGGGGATTAATCTGTGGCACCTGCACCCCAGGAATTCCCAGCCCCTCGTTTAACCCTTGCTTTGTTCTGTGGGGAAGATGGGCAAAGCCTGTCATCCCCGCAAAGCAGAGCAAGGGTTAAACACTGGGTTTAAAAAAAAAAAATTCCTGGGGTGTGGGTGCCAAGAAAGATGGGCTGCAGGCCCATCCGCTCCCTGGAGAGGGGCCTAATCCTATCCAGCTTTCCAGCACTGATGCAGCTGCAATGCAACCCCAAGGTACGGGAACACATGTTCTTTTCCCTTGAGAAGGCCTCTGTGACTGCCCCCCCCTTGCAGGATGCAGTGCACACCCCAATGGCACAGCTGCTTCCGCTCTAGAAACTTGGATAGGATTGGGCCTGGAGACACCCAAGCTTGCAAGGGAAGGAAGGAAGGAATGCCATGTCATGAGCTGCGCCCTTAAGCATTCAGCACACTGCATGCGCCCCCTCTCCGGAGTCTTTCCACCTCCTTGTGAAGCTTGTAGTATGACTGATTGCCGGGCACATTGCAGGGGAGAGGGGACTGGAGAAGGATGAAGGGGCTTCACTCTGCATGCAGTGGCAGTCCCCCTCCCAAGTGCCAGAGGCAGTGCAGGGGGCCGGGGTGTTGCCTTCACAATCTTGCTTGCTAATCAGACCTGCCAGAAATGCTGAACTAGATTGGGTGCAGAACTGCACTGGCTAGACCCCTTTCCCCGGCAAGGGCAAAGACCATATTTTGTGTGAATTAAACACTTTGCTGGCCTAACTGTGCTGGCCCAATTCGAGGTTAAGATTATGCTCTTGGGTCATTGAGAGCGTAATCCTAACCTCGAATTGGGCCGACACAGTTAGACCAGCGAAGTGTGATTTGGCACAAGGGCCACTGTAAAGCGTGTTTGGACCACTCTTGGAGTTGGGGAGGATGGTGGTGTACGCAGAGCCGTAACATGTGAAAACAGCGCCTGGGGCAAGAAATTGTTTTGCGCCCCCCCTTTCCAAACTCACCACCAGCACCTGGCTGTGTGCTGTCGGAGTTGAGATGACGTCGCGTCACCACCCACTTCCTTATCTGGAGGCTCTCCAACAAAGAGTTTAATGAACAAGGCATTCCAATCCACCCTCACTTCCGGTTCCTCCAGGTGTCGTAAGGAGGCACTTGAGTGGACAGGAGGGTGAAAGCAACAGACAAAACAGTATGAAAGAAGTCATACTCAGAAAGAAGACTACTCAGAAGTAAGTCCCATTGTTGGCAGTGGGTCTTACTCCCAGGTAATTGGGCATAGAGAAATGCCTGTGCGTAGCTGGGGATTCAGAAAAACGCATGCTGGAGGTGCTGTATCTTCTCCAATAGGCTTGCGAGCTCTTGACATTTGGGAGCTGAAAATGGCAAGATGGGTGAAGAGCTACGAAAGATGCTGGCTGTCTCCTAGTAAAGCCAGCACATGGCTCCCTGCGTATGAACTGATCGGCTCTTTCATCCTTCAAAAGGAGGGCAGCTCTCGAAAGCAGTGCCTTGCTCCCCAGCTTGCCACCCTGCCATGCCTGGGTGGAGTGTGGGGTAGGGGAAGGTGCTGCCTGTTGCAACCATCCTGTGGCATTCCAGGCGTGAAAACCAGCTGGGAGCTGGCTGTGCCAGAGCTGCCCATCCGTGGCAACCCCCTAGTTTTGGCGATCAGGTGCCTAGTACTATCCTGGCACAGCTGCAGGAGAGCCGGCTGGAATCCAGTTTTGCAACCAAGTGGGGGCACTTGGGGTGGGGAGCAGAGTTCCCTGCTTGGACACACAAGCTTTGAAAGGGGCAACCCCCCCCCCACGAGTGGCTCCATCAATGGGTTGGCTATTGCTGGCTGATTGGGAGCAGTGCCAGGTCACTGGCGCCGGGTCCATCCTGCCTGTTGGCAACTGTGCACGGACTTCTCTCCTCCTGCTTTCGAGCAGGGCCAGCCCAGCCTGGTGTGTCTTGTTGCAAGCTCTGTTTCTTTCCTCTGCTGCGGCAGCCTTTGGGTCCAGGCTCACGCCAGCCTCCGGCTCCTGCATTACCCTTGAGCAAAGATCGCTCAGCAGGAGGGAGCCCTGAACAATGGCCATGTGTCTTCTCCTGGGTCACGCTGTGCCTGCACACTCCAGGCATCAATGCAGCGTATTCTTGCCAAGGATCGCAGCAGCCTGGCACAGGGTGTCAGTGTTGCGGGGTGTGTGTGTGTGTCGGGATAGGCCTGCCAAGTGGCTTCAGCCTTGCTGGCCTTCTGGTGGACTGTGGGGATGTCCCACAGTTGGGAATCCTTCCTTTCAGGGATGCAACAGGCAGGGGGTTTAAAATGAGAGGTTCTGGGAGTCGGTGGTGACCTCATTGGAAAGAGGGAAGCAGTTGTCTCCTGGAGGGCCCTCACCCACTCCCGCAAACTGGCTTCTCCTAGTTGTGGAACTTTCAGTCTAAAAGTGGGGCCTGGGAATGCAGAAGGAAGCGCAGCAGTGTGCTGTGGGGCGGAGGTGTGTGCCGGTATGTGATCAGCTCTGCAGGTGATGCCGGGGATAGGAATGTGGCTGACTCATGGCATGTCTCATGGCACGGGTGGAAACCAGAGGGTGACCTTTGGCTGGCTGGCACTGTTTGCCAGGGCAAATGCCCTGCAGTTTCGGTAGAGTTGCGTGTGGGGGGGGGAGGGAGAGAGAGAGATAATTTTGTATTGGGCTTTCTCAGGGATCCCTTTGCCTGGCCTGGACAATCTAGGGAGCCAAGTGGTGGGCAGAGGTGGATACAGGGAGAAGGATCCAGCTTAGCTTATTGATGGGGCAACTCCAACATATTGGATAGTTATTGGGCAACATGGCCTGAAAAGACCCTGGGGATGGGAAGAAGGAGAGAGCTGGCCAGCGATGTGCAGGATGGTGTGGGATATGGGAACTAAAGGACGGCCCCAGAATAATCTTACTCAATCACAAGCTGCCCCAGAGCTCATTCTGGCCCAGTTTGCACAAATGTTAAAACAGTGGTAAATGCGTGCCTGGACTCTACTGTATCTTGCTGCAGGTTGGAGGACTCGCATGGTCAAATGTGCCTCAGCACAAAACCTTTCCCTCCTCTCAGGGCACAATCCTAAACTGAGGTAGGCTGGCATAAACTAAGCCAACAATGTTTGGCCAGCACAAGGGATACTGTAAAGTATGTTTGGACCACTTTTGGAGTCCGAGAGGCTAGCGCACAGACGTGAGTCATCCTCCTTGACTCCGAGTGTAGTCCAAACATGCTTTATGGTGGCCCTTGTGCTGGCCAAATTTTACTGGCTTGGCTTATGCCAGCCTAACTCCAGTTTAGAATTGCGCTCTTAGAAAGCTAGTGTGTCAGTGCATTCTTGTGTGTAGATAATATTTTTTCAACCATGTATTTCCCCCACCTCAAAGTTTACCATCTCATCTGCTGCTGTTTGCATGAACTATGCTTCTTTTGGCATGGGATCTGTATGGTGGTGGCTCTCATGGCTGGTGGGCACCTAATGAGAGAGCAGGTGTTACACAGTGGCCCAGAGACAGAGCTGCAAATTGGGACTTTCTCGGTTCAAATCTTGCCTCTGCCAAGCCCTGTCTTGGCTGGCCATTGGCCAAGCTGCTCACTCTGAGCCTCAGCTGCAATATGGGAGTAAGAATCCTTCACAGGGCTTTTGTAGACCATCGCTCTGAAGGGCAATAATTCGGAAAATGCTGTATAGATGCTCAGTGTTGCTGGCTGCCCCTTGATGTCGCCACTCTCTTGCAATGGCTGTGCCTCTTGCTGGCTTTCTGATGCTTTAGTTTTTGTTTGGGGTGCAGCTTACTTGGAGAGGTTCCGGTGCATCCATTGCCTAGTCGCCATAAGAGTCCTCCTGGACCAGACCAAGCTCAGTCAGTTCAGATGCTGAAAGCGGCTTTTCCGGTTGCCGCTGGAAGCCTCCCTGCTGTGTATCTCCAGCCCAGGCTTCCTTGACTGCCCAGCTCTAGCGATGATCGGAAGGATCCCATTGCCTGGGCCTTCTGACCATGCCACTTCCGGCCGCGCACAGGCCAGCTGCCTTCTTCCCCGTGGCATCGTGCCAAGACCCAGCTGGTTTCCTGGCTGGAGCAGGACTTTGGCAGGGTGACACCCTGGGAGGAAAGAGGCCAGGGGGGGGAGAGGCTCGCTGGGCAGCCGTGGTGGGGTTGGATTAGACGGCTTTGGCCCGTTTCCCAGCTGCAGCTGCTGCCGCCACTGTCGCCTCTCCATCTCGGCCGTTGGGGTTGTGGCCCCTCCCTGGGCCTTGTGTGGCACTCCTGGGATGTTGGCTTAGCAGGTGGTTCTGGGCCCAGCCGTGTCCCCTCTGGGTTTAGACAGATGGAGAGGATTAGAGAATCCGTCCCCTCACCAGGTGGAGAGACGGGGAGGGTTTGTCTGGGCCACAAGCAACGGCTGCCCTGTTGACAAGGCAAGGCTTGTTCTGGAGAGTCAGTTTACCAGCCTGAGCCCCCCTAACCAGGGAAGGGGCTATTTTGGGTCTTCGGTTTGTGGGGATTGTGGTTCTGGCCCTGGCTGTGCGCATGTTGGCATACTGCCCTTTCCTCCTTGGCGCCAATTACATGTTCGACTCCCTCCGCTGGAGTGTGTGTCTGTGTTGTGCGAGGGGTGATTTGTTCCCTAGCAGGCTGTGTAAGGGCCCAGAGAGGCAGTGTGCACTACTGGTTAGAGCTCCAGGGGAGGTAGGCAGGCTCAGACTGAAGCCCCACCTCTGCCTTGGAAGTGAGCCACTCTCACCCTCCAGGCCCTATCCAAGTTCCCAGTACTGTGCCAATGGGGCGCACACTGCACCCTGAGGTGGAGAGGCCATCAGGGAGGCCTCCTCAAGGTGCAGGAACATTTGTTCCCTTCGATTGGGACTGCATTGAGGCTGCATCAGCACAGGGAAGTTGGATAGGATTGGGTTCCCCGCCCCCCCCCCCCCCCCCCCCGCCCCCCCCCCCTGGTGTTTTGGGGGGGGGGGGGGCTGGAACCAGTTGCAAGGTTAAGCATTACAACACACCTGGGAGGACTTGAGAGGGTGTACAGTTCTTCAACTGTGCTACAGAAGCCAAGGAACTGGTTTGAGCAGAATTCAACATCCTAAAAATCTCAATGCTCTTTAAAAAAGCAAGTTTCTAGTCCTTCTGGCTGCAAGACAGGCTTGAAAATGTGCGGATGGTGAAGTTTCAGAAGCCAGAGAAGCTGCCAGATTGAGATTTAGGGGAAGCACCACAGCTCAATAGCAGAGCATAAAAAAATTCCCAAGTTAAATCCCAGACAGCATATCCACTCCAAGGATTCTGGGTAGAAGTGTGAGGCAACAACCCGAACCAAGTTTTGAGAGTAAGAACAATGATGAGCTGTTTATGCTATGTTTTATTCCTTGTTTTAATTTTGTACTAATGCCAGTAAAGGTATATGTGATGATGATGATGATGATGATTCTGGGTAGCATGGCTAGGCATGGTCTTTTCTCTGCAAGATACTCTATGGCTGCTTCCACTCAAAGTAGACAGTGCTGGACTAGACAGACTCCTGGTCTGCCTTGGCATAGCTCGGCCTAACTTGGTGTGAAGTAGCTAGAGCTCAGTGGTGCAGCACTTCTTTTGCATGTGGGAGGTCCCCGGTTCAGTCTCCTCTCCCTTGCGAGAGAGGAGCTTGCGCAGCAGACCTGTGGCACATGGAGTCCCAGTTGCCAGCTTCGGCTGTTGCAGGGGCCCGGTTCTGGGAGTTTCTTTGCCTTGTTGGTGAGAGGCTCTGTCCTGGTTTTCAACTCCTTGCTCTTCCTCTTGCAGTGAAGGGGTCTTCAAGTGTCCAGAGGACCAGCTGCCCCTCGACTATGCTAAGGTGAGGCCCCCCTTCCCCTCCTCTTGCGGTGGTGGCAATGAGGGCTGGGCAGCCAAGGCTGAAGGACTGCAGTGGCTCTCACATCCACTCCCTGTGTGACCTTTGCCTCTGCTCTCTTCCCCCACTGCTGAAGTTACCCTGAGGTAAGCTCCTTGGGGCAGAGACCTACCTCTCTGTCATTATGTTCTATACAGTGGTAAGCATCTTGAGAGCACGGCAGTAACATGGCAGTGGTGATTTCTACCTTGGTTTCAATGCCCTGGCTCCCCTGGTCTCATCTTTTCCCTCCTCTTTCCAGATCTATCCAGACCCGGAACTGGAGGCTCAGGTCCTCAGTCTGACCATCAGGTGCATACACAGCGAGGAGGGGTGTCGTTGGAGTGGGACCGTCAGGCACTTACAGGTGAGGAGTTAGATGGCGAGTCCTTTTGTCCAGCACCTGGCACCTTGAGGGCAGCGTCTCAAATGGATGTTAGCAGCCCTGGGAAGGTGGAAGAGAAGCAAGAAGCAGCCCTGGGGAAAGAAGGGTGGGTGATCTGGCTCTGTGGCCATGTTCACGTGTCCAGGGTGGGTGGGTGGATTGAACTGACACGGTGTCCTGGAGGCTGTCTCTTCCCCTAAGCAAAGCTTCTCTTCTCCTGTCTTCCTCAGGGCCACCTTGGCACATGCAGCTACAATGTAGTCCCATGTCCCAACCGCTGTGGGGCCAAACTGAGCCGCCGTGATCTGCCTCCCCACCTGCAGCATGACTGCCCCCAGCGCCACCTCAGGTGTGAATTCTGTGGGGCTGACTTTACCGGGGAAGCCTATGAGGTGAGACTGTTGGACTGAGACAAGGCCTGGTCTAAGGGGCAAGTGACAAGGCCTGGTCTAAAGGGCAAGTGACTGAGACAAGGCCTGGTCTAAGGGGCGTCGGAAAGGTTGGCGCCATCTTGCTCAGTTTGTGGTGAGGGAAGGCTTATAGGCAGACCCCTTTCCCCAATACCACTTGAACCAGTCCAGGGCTCAACTTTGTTAGCCATTCCATTGTCGGGACACAGCCTTAGGATTGTCTTCTGAATCTCCAGCCACTTCCTAGCATGAACTATTCCTGTTATGCAGAGATTTCTTTGAACAGCTATTGGCTGAGCTGCAGTGATGTCATGGGACGTTCTAATCCTCCCTTCCACTTCTTGGGAGGGAGAATTAGAATGTTGCCACCGTTCCATTAGAATGTTGACACTATGCAGGCCTATGTGTAGGTTCTTAGTGAGGGAAGTTTGGTTCAGAGCAAAACCTTCACTGAGAGAAATGCCCTGTGTGGCTGGTTGGAAAGGAGCAGGTAGGCAAGAAGACTGGGAGGTTGTTTGTTATGTGTTAATCATTTGAAGTAACTAGCTAGATCTTTGAGTATAGGGTCTCTGGTATCTTATCTAGTAAAATCTAGTCTCCTAGTAAGATCTGGCAACAGGGCCCTACTGTAAGACAGAATGTTTGCCTTCTATTGGTCCACAAATTGTCTTTCTGAGGATTTATGGAGGAGTGAGGGCTAAGCATGTGCAAAGGACCTTTCCCATATCAGTAGGATAGGTCTGGAATTTTGGAGGGAGGGAGCTTTGGGTAGTGCCTCGCTTGTTCTTTCCTGCAAATTAGTCACAGATCCCTCTGCCTGGCTTCTGACCCATATGTCCTCCCCGTCCCTTTTCCCAGAACCATCAGGGACTCTGCCCGCAGGAGAGTGTTTACTGTGAGAACAAGTGCGGGGCACGCATGATGCGCCGGCTGCTGTCCCAGCACATGCTCGCAGAGTGCCCCAAGCGCACTCAGCCCTGCAGCTACTGCGCCAAGGAATTCCTATACGATACCATCCAGGTAAGATCAGGGGGGCCTCCTGGATCACGAACAGTTGGGATGAATGAATATTTCACAAACATCCTTGGTTAGTGTCTAGACTTTCTGGTGGACCATTTTTGAATGCTCACTCTGCTCACTTCCTTAAAATGCTAGTAAAAACACAGTTAAGGAGGAGTGTAATCAAGGGAATATAGCATGGATGGTGATGCCCAGAGGAGGATTTTTTCCCACCTTCTTTTAACACAGTAGCTCAAGTTCACCCTGTGAAACGGATGGGCAGGATATTCAGGGCAGGCACAAGAAAGTCCTTCACACACTGTGGATCTAAATAAGGAATTTACTGCCATAAGGTACTGTGATGGCCACTAGCTTAGATAGCTAAAAAAATGGAAGTTGATTAATCAATGGAAGTTGATTGGCTGAATGAATGGTTTTTCTTGGAATGAGTTGACCTTTGCACCCACCAGATTATTGAGCAATACAGTATATACTTACCTCTCACTCTCTGTGGTCCAGTGCTTGACTCCTCAAGAATCTTTGTTTTTAAAATCAGTTTGTAGTCCTCAAGGTGGTGTTTTCAAAACGCTGAGAAACCACAAACGTCTTAAGTGGGATGTGCTGAGTGAATGGCTCATGTGCCCTGCAAAGCCTGTCCCCCCCCCCTCTGTTTCATCTCTTCCTCTGTGTTTGAACATCCCCATTCTAGGCCCGTTGGCTGAAATAACATCACATTCTCAGACACGGGCCTTTGGCAGGTTGTGCGTGTTTGCAGTTGTGCCTTGCTGTACCAAAGCCTCTTTCTCTTCCCTGCTTAGAATCATGAGTACCAGTGTCCACGTTACCCTGTGCCTTGCCCCAACCAGTGTGGGGTGCCCAGCATTGCCAGGGAAGACCTCAGCGGGCACCTGAAGGAGAACTGCACGACGGCTCTGGCACTCTGCCCCTTCAAGGAAGCTGGCTGCAAACACCGGGTAAAGGCCGCCCCTGGGCTCTCCCCTTCCCCTTTGTCTAGCGCAGCAGTTTTCAACCTGTGTGCCATGGCGTACTGATGTGCTGCAAAAGGTCCACAGGTGTGCCACAGGAGCTTGGCGCACAGCAGTTGAAAATTACGAAAAACTCTTCCGGGTTCTGCGACTGTTTCGAGGGCGACTGTCTTGTCGTAATGCATTGTCTGACTTGTCAGCAGAGGAAGAGGGACAGACAATTTCTAACTTCAGATAATTGCCCTAGAAACAGAGCCGCAGAACCCGGCAGTGTCTCCTGGAAGCCAGAAGTGACATCACAAGAGGTGAAAACCATAGAGAAGACCATAGAGATCAGTGTGCTGTGAGAGGAAAAAACATTGAAAATGGCAGCACTCCATGTTGCAAATGGCTAGGGTATTGGTTCTGTATGTTTAGTGATCAGGATGTTTAGTACCCCATTTTGGAAGTCATCTCAGGCTGGTGGAACATCATTGCCTAAGGATTAGGCATGTTATTAATTAGATTTAAAATTGGATATATCATTATTTATATTATATAAAGCTATATTTATCAATGGCAGATAGTTGACCAAGATGCCTTGTTTAGAGGCTGTTCACTTCTGAAGACCAGAGACGGCCAGGGCATCTCTTTCATGCCCAGCTGATGGGCTTCCTACTGGATACCAGGCTGGCCTGGATGGACCCAGCTGGGCCTGATTCAGCGGCATTGCTCTTGCGTGACTTTGCGAAGCAGGCTCAAGATTGGATTGGAAAGGTCTGAACCGTTTCCAACCGGATGTCCATGATCTCTCCCCAGTGCCCGAAACTGTCCATGGGCCGCCACCTGGATGAGAACACCAAGCTCCACCTGGGCCTCATGTGCGCTCTGGTGGCCCGGCAACGGCAGGAGCTGGTGGAGCTGCGTCGCGAGGTAGAGGAGCTGGCTGTGGGCAACGACGGGGTGCTGATCTGGCGGATTGCCGACTACGCCCGCAAGCTGCAAGAGGCCAAGGCGCGCAGCAACTACGAGTCCTTCAGCCCCCCCCTTCTACACCCACCGGTATGGCTACAAGCTCCAGGTGTCCGCCTTCCTCAACGGCAATGGGAGTGGTGAGGGCAGCCATCTCTCAGTCTACATCCGGGTGCTTCCTGGCCAATACGACAACCTCTTGGAGTGGCCCTTCTCCTTCCGGGTCACCTTTTCGTTGCTCGACCAGAGCGACCCGTCTCTCTCCAAGCCGCAGCACATCACAGAGACCTTCCTCCCTGACCCCAACTGGAAGAACTTCCAGAAGCCGGGTCCAAGCCGCACCTCTCTGGACGAGAGCTTGCTGGGGTTTGGCTATCCCAAATTCATCTCTCACGAGGACATCAAGAAACGCAACTATGTGCGGGACAATGCGGTGTTCATCAAGGCATCTGTGGAGATTCCACAGAAAATCCTATCCTGAGCCACCTTGCCTGCCACCCTTCTTCCTGGTGGACTGGGCCAACCCTGGCAACCATGGCCATAACAAAGACACCTCTGGGTGAAACCTGTGGGCTGGATGGGGGAGCCTGATGGTCTCCATGCCCTTTGAAAGACGGTGTCCTGTCCCACTTCTGACAGTGCCCAACTCTGGGTTTGGTTTTTGTTGTTGTTGGTCCCTTCCTTTCCCCCCAAATGGTGCTAATTGCTACAGGTCTGGGAGGAGGCCCAGCCTGGTTTGGGACCCTCTCCCTCTTCCCTAGAGCAGCTGAGCTGTCTCTGCATCCTCACACCTCTGGCCCTCTCTCCTGAGCCTCGAGGCAGCTGAGTGCCTGCAGGGCCTGAAGCCTCCGCTGAGGCTGATGATGCGCTGTTGACTTGGTGGGCTTCACAGAGGGCAAAGGATCCAGGCCTCCAGTGCTCTGATGACCTGATCTTACTTGACTCCTTTCCTTTCCCCCCAATCTGAAGCCAGCATTCCTGTCCTCCCTCCCGGGAAGCACGTTCAAGAGAGGTGGGTGCGGGTCCCTGCTCTCAGGGCCTCTCCTTGCAATCCTGAGCCCCCTTGCTTTGTCGTCAGCCAGGCTGGCATTCCGCCTGGCACTCGAGAATGACACCCATCCCCCACTTCTCCCTGCTCCCCAAACGGAGATGGTGCCGGCAGCTGTGATGCTGGGCTCCTCCCACCTGGGTTCCAGTGCCTCAATATTTTGTAACGTTTGCCAGCCCTGGCTGCCAGCCCCCCCCCTCCCCCAGCTCCCTGGATCAACCTCCTGTTTTGTGGATTGGGGGGGAGTCTTCTGCCCCTGCTCCAAAGAGCCATATTTTGTACGGTGAGTCCCAGAGCAATTGAATGGGGCTGGTACTCCCCCATTCTCTGCCCTGGGGGGAATCTTCCTGGTACTGTTTGATTATCTCTGTATAAAATTTTATTTTGTTTTGTTGTATGTTTTTGGCTGACTGGTGTTGGGAGCAGCAATCATCTCTGCCAGCACCTTTTTTATTTGTCCTTTTTTTTTCTGTGTGTGTTTTCTGTTTTAAATAAACAGTTTCTTGTATTTATTAACTGGGTTTGGGTCATGGTGAGGATGTCCTCCGGATTAGCCTTCTGTTCAAGACAACTGGTCCGCAGAGTCTGGCTTGTTGGTGAAGGAGGGTGGGGGACTCTTTGCTGCTTAATATAAATGACCCCCCATTGAGGCCTGCTTCCAGCCATATATGGAGTGGGGATGGAGCTGTCTTTGGAGCCACGCTGCCTGGCATGGGCGCAGACTTTATGCCCTTGCCCTGACATGGAAAGATGCGGTTGGCCAAGGGCAGAGACCATGTGCCTACCCAAGAGCAAGCCTCATTACAGTACTTGGATGCTGTGGTTTTGAGGCTGAGGAGGGCAAAGTGCGAGGGAGCAGAGAAGGTGGCTCCTCCAGTCCTGGAACCTATTATCATGCCAGGGCCTAGAAGGTATACCCGAGACTAGATCCCTCTGAACATGCAGAGTGTCTCACCAATTCTTCTTCTTCTAATTGGAAGTGTTGGGTTCCCCCCTCACTGCGGGTCTTCACAGAGAAGCTCGACAAGCAACTTCTAGGGATCCTCACTATTTTCCTGCATCAAGCAGGGGGTTAAAACAGATAAAAGGAAGTACTTTTTTACCCAGCGGGTGGTTAGTCTGTGGAACTCTTTGCCACAGGAGGTGGTGATGGCATCTGGCCTAGATGCCTTTAAAAGGGGACTGGACAGATTTCTGGAGGGAAAGTCCATTGTGGCCTATATGCCCTGATGGGTGGTGCAACCTCCGTACATTAATTGTAGGCTGCTTCAGAATGCCAAGTGCAAGAGAGGAGCAACAGTTTGCAAGCATCTTTGTTGTCTACTGAGCTCCCTTAGGCACCTGGTGGGCCACTGTGAGATACAGGAAGCTGGACTAGATGGGCTTTCGGCCTGATCCAGCAGGCTCTGCTTATGTTGGAGTAGATGGCCTTGAAAGGTCCCTTCCAACCCGAGTACGCCATGATTATCTTGTCTTTCCTCCAAGGAGCCCAGGACAGCGTGCATAGATGGATTTTTGTCTTTTATCTTCACAACAATCCTATAGTGCTCTATGCTTGGTGTCAGAGCATCAGGTTTGCCTAGAAGGTCCGGCATTTAATTCCTGGCACCTTAAGTTAAAGGATCAGGTGGAGGGGGAAAGCCCTGGAGAGCCACTGCCGGTCACTGTAGAGAATTCTGGGCTGGAAGAAGGAAAGCAGCTTCTTGTGCTCCTCTTCTGGTCGTCACTGCTTTGGGGTGGGCTCGGCTGTTTGTTTGCACATTTGTCCAGCGGTTTAAAAATAGCCTGTGCAGAACCTCCAGGGCTGTAATTTGCTTCTGTTTTCGTTCCCTTGTTGGCCTAACAGCTCAGTGGTGGGGCCAGGCTTGGGCTGCCGCTGCAAGGGTCTCCGTGCCCACTTCAGGCAATGCTCACGTAGTTCCAAATATGTTTGGAAACGGAGGGGGCAGGGTGGTTGCAGCCGCAATGTAGAGGACGGGCTGTGGCTTTCTGTCTCTGACTCACTTGGATTATTTCTTCCTTGGCGGGGATGATTTGAAATCTCTGGGCAGCTCTTGCAAGAATCTGGGCACAATCCTACCCCCCCCTCTTTGGGCCAGTACAAACCACTCGGGCCGGCTGAGCACTGTTGCAAATATGCCATAAAGCTTGTTCATGCCAGCGCAAGATGCACAGAGCTGACACAGGCACTTGCGTCCCCACTGTAGTGCTGGAGGAGGTGCCCAGTACACTGCTCCTGAATTGGCTGAGTGTGGCACGGTCTGGGGGGGGGAGGGCAGCCCGGGGTGGGGGAAGGACGTTCTGGGGGACAGCGTGGTGTGGGGAGGTGGCCCTGGTTCAGGAGGCTGCTGCAGGCTTGCACTTGCTAAATAAAACAGCAGGCACAGATTTGAGCAGCCCCATTGGGGCGGCTGGCACCTAAGGTAGGTGTGATAGGATTGTGCTGTTGGTAGGTCGGTTAAACTCAGGCAAGCCAATGTACTCTTCACTTCCTCTGCAGTAACGCTGGCCTACTTTCCAGGGTTGGAAGGATTTGTGAACTGATTTATTTGATAGGCTTTGAAGACTCGGGAAAAGTGCAACGTTTTATTTTGTAAACGTCTTGATCTGCATTTGGTTTGTTTACACAGACAGAGGCTGGCCACAAAAAGAGCCACGGTCTACAGAAAATTCCAGTAGGCAGCAACCGGACGCAACCCTTCTGGTCTCCTGGTGCCTTAGCAATGGAGCAAGCCTGCCAACCTTTAACCAAACATTTTCTCCTGCAGCTGGTTTTACTGGAGGGGAATTGGATGGTCATTTGAGGCCCAAGAGTGTGCAGAACAGTGTCCCTGTGTTTCAGATGCCAAACGTGGCATGGAGAGGTGGTTGTTTTTGAAGTAGCGAGGGACAGTTGTATTGAGCATGCTGTTCTTTTGCAGGGAGGAGAGATGTGAGCCTTCAACAGCTAATCTTGAATATCTGATTGTGCCCCCAGGCAAGTTTAGCAGAGTGTGTGTGTGAGTTGGTTGGTGCTGCGCAAAGCCCTTATCTTTGTACTCTGGACTCTGTTATGCAGTGCCCAAGTTTTGTCAAAGCTTGCCAAGAGCTCCTGGTGGTTTTGTTTCTCTTCCTGCTCAGAGGAGGTGATGCCATAGACATCTTCTGTCTCTGATGCATGGCAAATGCTGAACCCATGAGTCACGGGGAGACAGATTTTGGCTGATGAGCATTCCACATTAATGTGTGTGTACATAGCAGAGGGTTGGGCTCAGCAGACGCACTTTCTCGTCATTTCCAAATGTGTTCCCCTGATTGCAAGCTGATTCTTGGCCTGGTGGGGTTATACTGTACTTAGGCCTAAGGTAAAGGTTTCCCCACGACCGAATGGTCTAGTCGTGAACCACTGTAGGGGGCGGTGCTCATCTCCGTTTCTAAGCCAAAGAGCCGGTGTTTGTCCTGAGGACAAGTTTCTGTGGTCATGTGGCCAGCATGACTATACGCCAAGGCACACAGAACGCCATTACCTTCCCAATGAAGTGGTACCTATTTATCTATTCGTATTTTTATGTGCTTTCGAACTGCTAGGTTGGCAGGAGCTGGGACAAGCAACAGGAGCCCACTCCATCATGTGGTCTCGAACTCCCAACCTCCTGGTCAGAAAGCTCAGCAGCAGCAGTTGAACCCGCAGCGCCACCGCGTCATACTTAGGCCTACATTGGCCTATATACCTAGGCAGTACATTGTATGTTTTAAAACGAAATGTGGTCTCCAACAGTATCCCCAGAAGCCAATTTCTCTTTGCCTCCTTTCTAGATTTACATTTTCTGGGCCAAAAGAGTGTTCTGGGCATTAAACTCAAGTGGCAGGAACCATTGCTAAGGTGGACATTAACATCTGTTAAAGAAACCCAAAGGGACAGCCGTTGTTTCAGATAGCTATATGAGGATTCTGCGCAAGTCAACCTTGCCCAGCTGCTGTCAAACGCCAAAGCTTTCTCAGTGGGTGCTCTTTGGCTTCAAAGGTCAACAGCCACACATCTTGCTGCTTATAAGCGGGGCTGCTCTTCTATGCAACCGAAGCCAGTCAAGCTGCAGTGTTTCAAGAGACAAAGTGACACAATTGGCCACTGTAGGATCCTTGGATTGAGAAGCTGAAGTATTTGCTTAGGAGTGGCTGGATTTGGGTAGCAGTTGGGTGATTTCCCCCCCCCCCAGAATGTTCTGTGGATTTTTGATATTGCTGTTGCTACGCTTGGTTCTCGAGGTCTGTCCCTCACTCCCTGGGCCCTTCACCAAAGTACTGTACATAACTTCCCTGGTTGTGATTTGGCTGCAGGGTGTGTTCAAGGCTAACTTATGACCTCCCAGTGCCTGAAGTGGCCTGCCAAATGCTGCCTCTCTGATTCGGAGGTGTGCCGGCCATTGCTCCTCCTCCTGGTGGGCCGCTGTGAGATGCAGGAAGCTGGACTAGATGGGCCTTTGGCCTGATCCAGCAGGGCTCTTCTTATGTTCTTATGTTCTCTTCCCACTCCCTGATTTGAAAAAGAAGAGGGGACAGAGGAAGAAGAAATGTGGAGGAGTGGTGAGTAGAGATCATCAGAAACATTCTAGCGCACCACTCTCCTCTCCGCTCCTCTCTACTTCCCCGCTTTTCAGATCCTGTGAGCAGGGGAGAAAGCATGGCAAAGGTGAATGCTTCAGTTGACCTTGTGGGCTGGCTAATTCTGGGTTGGTTCTGCCTTTTCCTTTTGCCCCTTTTTCATCCTAAGGTAGTGAACTTTCAGTCCAGCTTAAATATAGGACTAATTACACTTCAGCCTAGTTAAGACCTAATGCCAGAATGTTCTTGGATAGTATTGTGATGTCAACCTTAATTCTTTTTTTACTGCCGATTCTTGTGAGTTTGGACTGTGTTAACTGGTTTAATATTAGACCAAACCGGAGACTGCTGCAGCAGGGAGAAGCATCCCTAATCTGAACGGCATTTTCTGTTGCGCCAGGGACACCGCAAAAGTCCCCGATTCATCCCCCAGGGGTCTTCATGGCCAGCCGCTTCTGGGGGATGCCGTCCCAGCAAACCTTGCAGCCAATGTTCTGCACAGATGTGGCTGGCCGGGAGGACCTGGAGGATTTAGTTGGGATCTTTTGCAGTGTTCCCAGCGGAAGTGCCATTCCGGCCAGGGTAGGAGCAGGTGGGTGCCGGATCTGACCCACAGGCCAGAGTTTGGTGCCCGCTGGTTTCGAAGGCTGTATAAAGGAAGGGCCCAATCCAATCGCAGTGAAGCAATTTTCCATCCCATGGACTTCAATAGGAGAGGTTTGAGCACGTGCTTAGTTTTCTCCACTGAAATCAAGGGGAATTAAGAGTACTTCATCCAGGAATGGGTGGTTGTCTTGTATAAATAAACAAAAGGTAGTGTGGATCTTGGAGGGGGGAAGGGGAGGATTAATGCAAAGCATGCATGTGTCTCCCTAGACACTGGAACTGGGGCAAAAGCCTCTGCCTTAATCGGTGATGACCCACATTTGGGCCCAGACAGAGGCTTAGAGAAGAAGGTTGCTAATTCCATCATTGCCTTAGGCTCAGTGTCCTTGCTCCCCACTCACACCCCACCCCCTTGTATGGGGGACAATGCCCTTTGAAGACTTGGGCAAGCATTCAAGTGGAACAGGGTGTGCATAAAATCCAGCACTCCACAGATGAAATCTAGAAGCCTTGTTCAATGAGTTAATAGCAGGAGAAGCAAGTGATGTGACTCTTCTAGAATCTACAGAATAGTTTAATCCAAAATATATTCCCAACCCCCAGCAGTGTAGTTTGGAAAGGTAACGTGTTTGATGCACACACAGACAGAGCCAATCTGTGCAGTGGTCTTTTCATTCTCCACTGCCACTGGTGATAAAGCTCTGCCCTCCTCCAGCAAACTTTTTCCAGACTTCAGCATGCACTAGCAAGTTCCTGCTTCCCCATGCCTGTCTTTTTCCCAAGGGGACAAGGCTAGTCTTTCAAGTTTTATTAATATTTGGTGGGGGAGGGGAGTTAATGGGGGTAAGACGGTGGATCTCCCAGAGCCACTGGCTGGAACTATCCTGCCACTCGCACTCTTGTTCCTTTTCCAAATACACAGGTTTGAACTCCTGTCACCCAATTAGCTTAATCTGTAATTAGGGTGCACTTTTCTTATGACTGAGTAGTAATTCATGACAGATGGAGGTGCGAAAGAAAGAAGGAAGCACAGAGGGAGAGCAGGTGCAAGGGGGAAACTGGGTGAGGTCTCTCTCTCTCTCTCTCTCTGTGTGTGTGTGTAAAAGTGCAGAAGAGGAGACTGTGTGTGACAAGATGCTTCTGCCATAAGGATGAGCCCCCCAAATCTGTCTGAGCACCTCAGCTTCCCATCCTGCTAATCTCCCAATTGCATTAGAGCTGCCCTAGTTTAGAGCGATTACCCCTGATCCCGGGACCGAAGCCATTCTTCCTGGCCCATGCAGCCACCATGACACTATAGGTGCCATTCACCATCCCACTAGGCATGCAGGAATCAGAATCTCAGGGCACCAGGCCTCTTGGGTATTGCTCACAAGTCTGGAATGAATGGAAGAGCATCGTTGTACACTCTGGAGGTACGAGAGACCTCCATAGCAGTAGCTGTAGGGGGAACAGGAGAAGGAACCAAAGACTCCCTTTGGCCACCTCCAAGGAATTGCTGTGAATGGTGCCAAAACCCAATAGATAGCAATGCCATGCCCACCTTTCTTCTCAGAAGAAAATGTAGGCACACAGCTTTTTTCCCATTAAGTAGTCGGGGATTTCAGAGAAAGTATATCTGTTAGAGTTGCACAGAATGTACTTGGGACAGAGCTTGTACTTGGGATAGAACTTGAGCTGAGATCTTTCCCTAAAAAACCAGTTTCGAGCCATTCTGACTGCAAATATACATTTGAAAAATAATACGGCTTTGGACTTCTGTAATGCTTTCTGGGGCTGCAAAGCACATTTGCATTATGGTGATGTAGTCCTCACAACAATGCTATAAGGTAAGCAAGTAGTATGGTGATCTGATCCTATTCCGCACTAGCCTATCTGATGCAGTGGTGCTAAGGAGGGGTGTGTGTGTGTGTGTGTGTGTGTGTACGCGCGCATGTGCATGCATGAGAGAGAGGTATAAGCCACCAGGCCGCCAACAGGTTTTCTCAAAACATCAGTGATTTAGCTGGTGTATGTGGGAGAGTCAAGGGACATGTCATGGTGGGAAGAGGAGGATAGGATCTGGGGGTGTGTGCCTGCCCCTAAGGTGTGCCTGCTACCTTCCTGTTGTGGTCCTTGTTCATGACACTGCCCTGCTAAACTCCTCTCCCAATCACCCCCCACTGCCATCCTGGGCAAGCCACTGGCCACATGGGGCCACTGTCTGTCTGCACCTGCGGCCCCACAAGCACACAAAAGTGGCAGACCTTTTGAGGTGCTGCACTGGGACTTACAGCAGTGGATCACAAGATCACAATAGGATTGGGGCAAAAATGGCAGAAGTTTGCAAAATAAGAACCATTGTGCACACTTACATAAGTTGAAGAACTTCATTTTGGGGGGGGTAGAGTTTGAGCTTGTTTAGTTCTGCATCCCGAGTGAGCTGTTTGTGGAACTGTTTGTATTTGAAGCTCATTTGACTTAGTGAAACCTAGAAATGCATGCTTTATAGTGCAGCCAGTGGGCCTGTGATATAACTTGGAGAATAGGGGGATTACTTTCAATTCAAAATGTATCCCACTCCCCAGAGCACTTTGTGTGACGGTTGATCCAGCCCTGGTTCCCACTAAGTGTGATTGCAAAAGTGCAGCATAGCCTGAGCCACCTGTACCAGTGGGCAGGAAGGCTCAGCTCTCTCATGCCTGCCTCACTTGCATGGCAGTGTGCCCACCCTAAAGCCTGATTAGCATCATCCAATCAGAGGGCTATTTTTAGAGGCAGCCCGTTTCACTGGCTAGGCAGCCTCCATGCCAGGTAAACTGCGTAGGGGGCATTCTTTGGGCAGTGCTGGGGGTGGTAGACTCAAGGCAGGCATCTCGTGAGGCAGAACAACTTAGAAGCTAAACTCGCTGCACATATGCAGATGTGCAGTGGTAAAGGCTGGTGACATTGCACATCTGGATATGTGCAGAGAGTTTAGCTTCTAAGTTGTTCTGCCTCACGAGATGCCTGCCTTGAGTCCACCACCCCCAGCACTGCCCAAATTTAAAAACGGGTGGTGGTGGCATCCCCTTGAAAAAATAAGTAAATACTAATAAATATACCTCTTGAAAAAGTGCCTCTTTCCTCAGGTAGCAGGATTAACTGTATTATGATACATGGAAAAGAGACCTGACTCATACTAACTGGAACTTATTGGTTCCATGCTGTGTTATCTTAACACCGCATTGGCTCTTGGGACCATCAGTCTCATTGGAACCATCAGAAAATCTCCAGACAAGGACAGCTCCCTGTGTATTTGGTGTGGTGGCTTGCCTGGTTCCTGGCCTCATCCTTTGAATTAAGGAATGCATGTTTGTTGATGCCGCTCTTTTCACAGGTTGCTGGGTTGGTCCCTGACAACACCTCTAGGTATGACTCAAACCACAGAAAGTTATTATAGATCTGATCACAATCGGGGATGGCCCAAGGATCCCTTCAATGGTGATCCCTTCAACACCATTGAAGACCTCCAAAGTCCTCCGTGGCAGCTTCTTGTTCCCTCAGACTAGCAGAATAATTTGAACATGTGCCTTCAATGCAGAGGATATACTTCCACAACTCCCATTTGAAATCTGCTCTGATACTGATTTTCAAGAGAACCAGCAAGAGAAATTCTGTAGAAAACGCCCGTTGCTTCCTCTCTACTGGTTATGTCATTCTGCCAATAGCACATTTTTCACTGGATTGTCCTAGAGACTATGCACTCTTTAAAAGTTGATTCTTCTTTCTTCTTTAGTCCTTACTAAAGGTTGATTAAGGCTGACTAAAGGTTAAGGGTTGATTAACTCAGGGTGCGATCCAATTGGAGTTAGTCCGGTCCAGGTTCTTTCTTTGTCCTCCCTGTGAATGTCCTCTGCAGCATAGTCTGCTTTCATCCTGGCCTGTCTCAGTTGATCAGCACTCTCTTTGATTACTAAAATAATCAGCTTGGCAAACAAGGGGCTGTATCCCAGCCCAAATCAGTTGCCCCAGAGGTACTAGGAGAAGAGTGGAAAGGGGGGTTGCGAGTGGTTTTAACTGTCCAACATGGTTACATTCAAAACCCAATTCGCCATTGATGGCATGCATACATGAAACTGTTGTATACATTCAGGTCTTCTATACAAGCCTGGGACTTTTCCAGTCTCAAATCTGTGTTTGAGCAAGCAAGTTTCTAGGCCAGCAGTTCTCAAGTTGTGGGTCTATGGCCTACCAATAAGACACAACCCCGTTTTTAAAGAGTCACAAAACTGATAGGGTAGATTAGGCTATGTGCAGCAGGGGTTGAACAACATGGCAGCAGGTGGGGAAGCACTGCTGCCCAATCACCATTATAGCCACAAAGGCATGAGCATTTGGTGAAGTGAAACTTTTTTTTAGGTGAGTCCCAGTGTTAAAAAGTTTGGGAACCTCTGTAATCTAGGCCTTATTGCTTTCATAATAAAACATGAAAATGAGCACTGCAAAAACCACTGCATTGTAGGCACCCTTAAGGCTTTGGAAGAGAAACCTGTACTTCCGCTCAGCAAGAAGGGCTGCCCCCAACCCATTGTTGCTGCCACCGCCACTGTTTGCTTTGTAAAGGCCCCTTCAAGAAGATCCCAGGTCAGAAGGCAGGAATGGCTAGGAACGTTAAACACTTCAGTTAAACAAAGTCAACACATGCACAAACACAAAAAGGCACATGAGTTTTTTGCTAGCTGTGCTGCAATTGGAAGATCTTGGCCTCTTTCCAGGTGTAAATTCAAATGCCAGAATAATGCTTCTAAAACACCTTTTAAGTTTAGCACATTTTATAAAATTGACTGCAGTAACAACAAGCACTCTGCTGTGGAGGGTTCCCCTCCCCTTCAGTCTGCAGCACATACACTTGTAGCAGGTGAAGGTTTTCTAGCATGGAGGAGAACTGGTAGGAAAAAGCTTTCCCTGCAACATTTGTAAAGGAGACAGGAAAAGGACTAGAAAGGAGGGGAAGTTCAAGTCCTATACTAGCTGAATTCAGGCAGATCAAAGCTTTAGCATGTTCTCCCTAAGGGAAAGTGCACAGTAAAGAAAACAGCTTCCTCTAGACTCGCTAACAGTCCCCCAGGGAGTGCACAGAGTTATATAGTGGCTACGTTGGGGCAGCGCTGGAGTGCTCAGTGATGATGTCATCATCAAGCTCTGGAGCACCCTGACAGAAGCCAAATGGGGTTCTGATTTTAGCTGTGAGCAGTGCAGCTTAGAAGGAACTCTGTGTGTGTGTGTGTGTGTGTGTGTGTGTGTGTGTGTGTGAGAGAGAGAGAGAGAGAGAGAGAGAGAGAGAGAGAGAGAGAGAGAG
>JAJKFI010000087.1:2199517-2220201 GCA_029204185.1 Lerista edwardsae
GAGAGAGAGAGAGAGAGAGAGAGAGAGAGAGAGAGAGAGAGAGAGAGATGCAGGCTGCAGTCTTCTTCAGACTGATGAAGAAAGAAGAGATGAACTAACCGACACTGGCAGGCATTTGGCTAGCGGGGTTTTTTTCCCCAACCTTAGATCCTGGCCGAAATCAAGCTTGTGTTCTTGAAGTAGAGTTCTGGATAACGCAATGCTTTGCATTCACTTTCATCCTCAGGTCAGCCACAGCCACATGCCAATCACCACATGGGAAAGAAACACAGCAGCTTGAAAGACCTGTGCAGTCACATGTAGCTAGCAGCTTTCTAGAAATCTGAGGATAGTAGGCATTTACATGCCTGCCAGTAGATTGCATCTAGAACTTGGTTGGATCAATGGCATTTTGGACTAAGCATCAACAGTTTCTAAAGAAGGCAGTTTTCACAGGGGTTGTCTACTCAGCATCTACTGGTGATGGGAGCATCCTGGCTAAGCCTGCTTGGAGCTGGATTTGAAGCAGTTCAGGAAGAGCCTGAGTAGCTCAATGCTCAGCTAATCGCAGCTTGGAATCCTCTTAAATGGCAATTGGATCCTCAACCATTCAAGCATGCTGTAGTATCTTGGGTGTGGTGAGAAAGGGCAACGAAGGTCCCCATGCCTTCTGCACCAACATCCACATATAACACATACCACTTTTCAATAAGAGTAGCTCACAAAGCAGTTTACATAGTAAAATAAATCAATGATTTGTTTTGTCATTCTGTTCCCTAACATGCTTTCAACACTGATTTCCAGTTTTGCTTTTCTTCTGTTCCCTGCTTCTCCAAAAGGCCCTGTACACTCAGGATCTTCCCTTCAGCAAACTGCTGTAGTTTCCCCACCCAACCCCACCATAGTAGCTGTGAATCAGGAATTCCTACCAGCCCTGGCTCCTGCCTAAGGACACATTATAGACATTCTATATTTACACGAGGAAGAGGGCTTCAGCCAGGCTCTCCCCTCAACACTGTGCCTACACCTACTCACCAACTGTCTCAGAACAGGCAGCTGTAGCCAAGGACCTGCAGAGATGCTGGGGAAAGGAGAGTGTTACCCATTTAATTTGTATAAGCACCATCGTGCCAGACCAGGCTGCCATCTAGTGTACAAGTCTAGGAATTGCAGAAGCACTACTTGGTGTGCCAGTAGGTGGTCAAGCACACAATTTACAGCCAGTGGCTAGCAACTACACAGGGGGCTTGTTTGGGATTGATCAGTTGCTGAAAGGGCACCACCATTGGCTCCTACCCACGCATTCCTGCTAATCCCAGACATAGTTCTTTCACCTCCATCCTCCACAGCACAAACAGCAACCTTAGCAGAGTTCTCACTTTACACTCTTCATAGCATCCACACAGAATGGTGCCACTTAATGTGCAAAAACAAATTTAAGAACGGGTGGTGGTGGCATCCCCTTGAAAAAAGGCCATGATTCATATTCTGCAGCCCTACTTAGCCAGCCAGTCTCTCTAGTGCAATGGGGCCAATCCCTTTTGGCTGTAGTCCCACCCACCCCCACTCCAAAACATACCCACAACTACTGGCAGGTAGGCACCCAGCACCCAGCCCACCAATGCCACAGCACATAATTCTCAAATCTGGGCCACGAAAACCTCATGCATGCAAGCTGCACAAGGACAGCGGAAGTAGGAGGGGGGAGAAAGAGATAAAGAGAGGGTTTAGGGTTTTTTGGCTTCACTTTTTTATTTTTTGTTCCTGCAGACAAAAAAAAAGAGAAAGAAAATTCTAGTTGGATACCCGTAGCACATGAGCAGCAGCTTATATTAACAACAATTATTATAATCAGCGAGTGTTTTTCAGGAAAATACAGCAGCAGTTCAAGCCCCCCGGCCCCTCCTCTTTCTTCCCACCCCATGCGCAGCACTTCTGTCCTGTTCCTATGAGGGGGGGGCAAGGTTCCTAGGGCAATGCCAAGGTTGCATCTTATGCTGTGGGTGGAACAAGGGGTGCGAGTGCTTCTAACGTGTGCTTCTCAAGCACAGAGGCACTGGAGCTCCTCCTCAGAAGGGAAGCTCTTGGGTCTTCCTTCAGGCTAAGCAAATTTCTGTCCCCTTTATGATTTTTTTTGGGTGGTGGTGGTGATAGGAGAGAGGCTGTATTGAAATTAATTGAAAACAGGTTAATATCATGTTTAAAAAAGCATCAATTTTATTACACTGAGGGGAAGGAGCAGTCAGCAGAGAGGCTGGGAAGCTTGGCCTCCTTTCCAGGAACAGCACTGGCCATTCCTCTCCTAGGGGATTGTCCTAGGCATCAAAGTCCTCCCTCTGCTGCTTCTGGGAGATGAGTCCCAGCCATGCAAATTGGCCTTTACTTCTGGCATGGAACTTCAAGAGGATGGGTTCAGGCCACCACAGCAAGGAGCGCTTGCCCAGCATGCCTGATGAACCATGGGCTGGGCCCCCAGGACACAGGCCATGAGTTTGTCAGAGATACAACCTACATGGCCTCCAAACTGGCTGGAAGCCAAGACAGGTGCATCAGAGCCACTCCTAGTGCATGACAAGGGGAAGGGCTTCTATTCTTTTCACTGGGGAAGTCTCAAAGGCAGCCGAAAATGTGTGTAGGGAGGGCAGGAAAGGGAAAAACGAGAACAGGTGAGGAGAGGAAGCAGGAACTTCCAAGCCCTGCGAGGAAGGACTGTGTACTTTGGACACTGAAATCCCAAAGTTGAGGTACCGCTACACATGCACACCCAATGAGGGGCAGGGGAGCTTTGCTGACCTCCTGAAATGCAGGCACAAGATTGAAACACACACATTTTTCCGTTCCTGTGAAGATTCTGAATCGCAAATATGCCTGCAAGGTGTGTCTCAGTCCTGCTTGCTGCGTCTGCAGTGATAACAGGAGAGGGGAAATAACAGAACAAGCTTCACAGAAGTGTGAGCTGCTCCTTTCCAGATCAGCAAGGCGGGGGCGGGGGGCTGCTGACTCTGGCACTCTTCTGGGATCCAAGACGAAAGAAAGAAACGAGCTCTGGGTTAACAGTCTAGCTTGGTACTCGTAGTTGTTGCTGAACAGGAGTGGCAGCGAAGGGTTTTATTGAGTCAATATGTCCAGGTATAAGAATATCTTACAGGAAAACTTTAAAAAAAGAGAGAGAGATGCAGGAGCATTTGCAAGGTCACATAGCCCAGACCCCGAAGTCTGCTGGGGAGATGAAAGGGGTCACCATGTTGCTGGGAAAACGTATTGCAGGAAAATTCATAGTTGGGGAGGAGAGGAGAAAGCTGCCCTCTCACCGGTGTGTGCAGACCTATTTCCCCCCACGAAGGCTGCAGGAATCCGATCCTAAAAACAGTTAAGTTAGGGCTTGTGTGTCCCTAGATTTGGCAGAACAAACCAGGCATCCTGTTAAGGCAACGCAAGCCAACAGATAGTTTTTTTTTTCCTTTTTTAGTTCAAATGACTTAATTTTACTCTAAAGGGATAGCATTAAAGAATCAATTTTTCTAATACTCTTTCAGGAAATTTAAAAACCACCAAGGTGGTGTTAAGGGTTACACCTTGAGGGGGAGGGCAGGGAGTCCCGAGGAGGATGTAGCCAAGCCCTGAAACCTAAGTCTCTTTCCTACAGTCCAGAACTACACGCCTAAAACAAAAGCTATACAGATTCAAACCATTTCTAATTTAATCCATTTATGAAAAATCCTTAAGAACTCTAGCCAACTAGGATGTCACTAATATTTGTAAATTTGCATGGTTTCCTTTAAAGTTTTTGTCTGATAGCTTTAGTGTTTAACCCACACTTGTTAAGGAGACTTGGAGGAGCAACAGCTTAAGGCTTCATTTGTTGTTTACCCCCACAGGGCTGCGGGGTGGGAAGAGGGGAGGGAGGGCAGTGGGTTCAACCCCACAGTGCTACTCAGACCCACGCTACCAGGTAACATTCACACAGAAATATTACACGTCCGAGTTTACAGTGTACAGCAATTGATTTAACCAGTGTACAGAGAAAGAATCAAAAAGGCAGCTGTTATTGTGTTTTTTTTAAATTCCAAACTTGATGGTGATCATTGTATGTTCAAGTTTTTGCTGAGTGAACAAAAAAAGCTAGAAGAATGCCTTTGCTTGGCACTCAGGGACACAATCCTGCTGGGAACTTGCTCTTTTACTGGAATGAATGAGACTTAAGGCCCAATACTATCCAACTTTCAAGCACCGATTCAGCTGCAATGCAGCCCCAGGTAAAGGAACAAATGTTCCCTCACTTTGAGGAGGCCACTATGACTACCCACCCCCACTGGAGGATGCAGCGCATGCCCACTGGCGCTGCCCTGGAAAGTTGGATAGTATTGGGCCCGTAGTCCTACAAGAAGGTCACACACAGCACCCAGGAGTCAAGACCCTTCTGAAAGGGCTATTCTGCATGTACGCACACTCCCCTCCCTTTTGAGCCCCTTAGGCAAATGAGAGCACACTGGCAAAACTCTGCAGTCAACCCAATCCTCAGCAGCATGCTGACATCAAATGTCTCCAAATACCTACTGGTGTGTAAGGACTCTGGCTTCAAATCCGGCGGCCTTTGGCAGGCACTGCCTTCATGGGCAGCAAAGACTAAAGGAAGAGAGAGCATCATTGGATAGGCAGAGTGAACGCAGAGCGGCAGGGGAGAAAGTCTCCAACCCATTTACTCATGTCATCTATCTGAGCAGCAACAGCCACTGCCAGAGTGAGGCACAACAGGATTAAGGTACCTGGAACTCAATGCCAGCTAATCCAGTCCCTTTGCAGCAAAAGGATACAGGCTTCTTTTACAGGAGAGTTGAAGGAGCACTTCCACGCCCTGTACTGCACAAAAATTTGCTTTGGGGCGGGGATTAAAAAGCTGGCATTCTAAAATGCAGCACACTTATACGATTCACAAGCCACTTGCTGTGATTCAGCACCAAAATCTGCAGGTTCCAATTCAGCCTGTTGCAAAGCAGCACATCTTTTATGCTGCAAAGGGATTCAATACAAGTGGGTTTTGCAGCTGAAAAGCAGTTCTTCTTCCTAGCATCTCTGACAGCATGTGGGCTCCCCACAACCCTGTAAGAGGACCCAGAGTTGAAAAATCTTATACTACCCGACTGAGCCCCTGCAGCGCCTTAATCTCAGCTCCGCAAGACAAAGAGAACTGTAGCCAGGAAATGGCTGGGGGCTCCACTGACCTGAGAAGGGCACAGTCTGGACTAGAGGCAAGCAGGCAGCCAGGAACCGGGGAAAAGACACACAGAATATTAATTGGTAGCTCCTGTTTCAGCAGTGAATCAACGATCACACAAGTTTGCAAGTTAAAAAAAAAACACAACGGCACAGCCACACACCTTGCTTATTAATTCAAATTAAGACTAACCCTAACGCTTTATCAGTGAAAGTGACTCTTGCCTTATCTATACCCTGGGTGCTGAATATGAAGGCTTCGACTATCCGTAGGCTCAGGGGCTCGGTTCATGGAGGGGCGGGGGGCTTTGCTCAGCACCACCCCACCCTGCTCTCGGAGGCAGGAGTGCTGGAAGTCCCCACTTAGATATTCCATCGTCTGCATCACGCTGCTCTGGCTGGGGGCGCTGGCCCCAGCTCTGTAGTGAGGTCCAGCCGTGCACTCCAGGGCGGCCCCCATAGGCTGCCCCCCGCCATGGAAAGGCATGGCCAGGTCCTGGGAGCCCGAGCTGTCGCTGTTGGGAGTGGGCAGAATGTTATTCCACAGGGGTTGGAAATAGTGCCCGTTGGTGTAGGGCAGGGGGCCTGGCAAGCCGTTGATGGGAGGCGAAGGGGTGGGCTTCTCCAGCGGGGGCTTCACGTTGAATGGCTGGCCCATGCACAGTTCCAGGGCATAGCCGGAAGCTTTGCCAGGGAAACCCTGCCCAGCTATTTCTCGAGCAGGGGGCTTCCCCATCATCCCGGAGGGGCCAACGGCCTCACCACACATCTGCTGCAGATGAGCAAGCTGGTGCTGGTTCCAGGCCGCCACCTGCTTCATTTCGCTTTGGTACACAGAAGGGCCTCGACTCACGCCTCCCAAGGGGACCCCCATGGCTGTGGTGGCAGATGGAGGAACAGCAGCAGCGGCATGGTCACCTGGGTTCACTACACAAGAAGGCAGGGGCGTGGGGACATTGTGAGCAGATACCCTGGTGCTTGCGCTGATCAGGAGGTTGCGACTGATGGGGCTGGGGTTGGCAATCTGTCCCTCGCACACTGAGGTAGCGCTGACGCCCGCGTGGGCCTGGCAGAACTGGTTGATCTGGTGCACAATGCTGCTCAGGTCCGGGGGCTGGTTCTGCTGCAACGTAGCAGCCATGGAGAGGGGGATGGTTGAGGTAGACACAGTCACATTCGGGGGGGGCATCAGCGTCTGGAATTTTCCGGCCCCCATGCAAGCCTGCAGTGGGTGGGGGTGGCTGCTGCTGCTGCTGCTGCTGCAGCAAGTGGTTGGCAGGGTGCTGCTGCAGGGCTGGGTGGGCCATGGTCTGGGGGTGCTGCAGGGCTTGGGGGATCCCCTGAGGGTGATGAGCCATGCTCTGGGCGTGCTGTAGAGCCTGCTGGCGCGCCAACGCCTGTGGGTGGCTTAAAGTGCTTGGTGCCGCGTATGGGGTGGAAGGGGGGTTCATCATGGCTTCCGGCAGCAGGCGTGTGCGGGTCCCGTCAAAGTCCTTGAGGATCCCTTTCGCTGGGGACCGGACTATGGCCAGCAGGCCAGTTTTCACAGCAGCCTGAGATGGCGGGTAAGGACTGTACCTCTGCCCGGAAGTGTCCAGCCCGTTCACAGTACGACGAATGTGTTTCCGCTGAGGAACCTTGACGCTGTTGGGGAAAATTTTGATAGTCAGAGGATGGTTGGCCACCTTCTTAGCATACGCGTCCAACTCTGCTGGAGTAGGGTGCTGTGCGGCTCTCATTTTCTGTGTAGTGTCCCCTGGTTGGGGGAGGGGGTAGGAAGGAGGAGGAAGCGGGGAGGGGAGAAAAAGTCAGAAGAAAGAACCCATCAGCACTGACTCAACACTGACTCAGCCAGTGCTGTATCTTAAGAAAGTAAGAACTGGGCAATCAGACCCCAAAGGTCTAACTGGTCCAACAGCAGCTAGACAAAGGCTATTGGGAAGTTCACAAGTAGGAGGGTGACAGTCTTCTCTCATGGTTTACCCCCAGCACCTGGTATTCAGAGGAAGACTGCTGCTGAACATGGAGGTTCCATTTAACTAATGTGCTGACACCGGTCAAAAAATCTATCCTTTGTTAGTCTGTGAAATTCTTTTTAAAAGCTATCAACACTAGAGTCCATCTACACAGCTTGTGACACCACAACTCCACTGTGGTGGAATGCCACACTGTGGGGAAGAACTTCTGGTTATTCTCTATTCTCCCCACCATGCAAAACTCAAATAACTCTTTCTTTCATTCTTATGCACCAAAGGGATCAGCTTCATTCAAAAGTCTTGGATGCCTCCTGAGCATGCCCCTTTGACAGATGCTTCAGGTTTCCCCTCCACCGGGGGTGGCAGAGACAGTCAAAACGTACTCTACTGGACCTGGCTGGTTCGCAGTGGACAGAGCAGAAGGTGCATTCCCTGGAGGGAGACATGAGGATACTCCCTAATCAGGAGGCTACTACACAAGGAGCTCAACCCCACAGCACAGCTCCTGGAGTCAAGAGAGGCAGGCAGAGTAAAAATTCTGGTTTTGGGTCCTGGCTGACCAGAAATGCAGGTGAGGTCTCCCTAGCAGAAACGTGGGGGCACTTCTTGGCTTTATTTCTGTACCAAACAGAAGTGTAAAGCAGGCTGTAAAACTACATCTCCATAACTGCTATTTTCAGATTAAGACATTTAAAAATAGGAACAGCTTTAGTTATGGTAAACATTCTCTACTTACAATTCATTCCACTATAAATATCCTTGGAATAAAGAGGAAAGGCAAGAAAAAAAAGGCCCAGCTATCTCCCCACCAGGCTGAAGCCCAGAACAGTAACTCATGCAAAGATACAACAGGCAGCCTCCTCTGTTGACAGGCAAGACTGCTGTCCCTTTGCACTAAGAGTTACTGAAATCCCATTCACAGCCAATACAGAGAAGCAGCACAATTGTGCATCCTGGCAGGAAGGAGACAAAGCCAAAGGACAGAGCCTCAGAGCTTCTTCTCTGTGTAGGAAGGGAAAAGGAGTCAGAGAACCCTTGGATTACTAATGTATTTTATGCAGCACACAGTTGGAGGATGAAGGAAATCAGGGTTGTTCCTCATGCTGAGCCACAGTAGATGAAGCAATTTGAAAACCAAGATAATAGATCTCACAGGGTTGGGTAAGGTAAATTGCAAGTGTTACACAAAGTCTGCAGCACTGAAAATACTATGGAAATAAGAGTGACAAAGCACCAATACTTCCTCTTCCCACTTTTTTTAGGTTTAAGTCTCAGCCAACATAAGCAAAAATAACAGACTTCAGAAGGCTGCTTCTCCAGGGGAAGAGAATCTGTATAAGCAGTCCCAGAGAGCCCTGCTCTGGATTTTCAGCAGTAGAGCATTTGCTTTGTATGCGGAAAGTCCCAGGTTCAATCCTTGGCAGGGCTCGGAGAGACTGTCTGGAAAGCCTGGAGAGCTGCTATCAGCGAGTTTAGACCATGCTAAGTTGGAAGACTAATGGCGCTCTGACACCTTCAAACATGCATCTGCGTTAAAGGGTTTGGGCAGAGGATAGTTGCTGTCTGTTCTGGAGACTTTGAGAGGTAGAGGAACATGTATGACTGGGTGAAAACCAACCCCCTAAAGTTAAGTATGCACAGGAAGCATTAAACCTGGACTACAGAAAGCACTGGCACTATGGCAACTGATGCCTCAAAGTGGCTGGGTCATTCAGTGTCAAATCATCACACTTCGTATTTTTCAACTTCACAGTCTTAGATTTTGATGAAACTTGTCATACTTAAAGATCCTATATAGATATTGAAAAAATGCATTTAAATTTTTTTTTTAACTCACAGAGAAAAAATATATTTAAGTCTAAATGACCCAGCTACTAAGACTGACTTCCTGAACCTGCCCCTGCTTCCCATCCCCAGAGTGACAGACTCTCAGCTGTATTGCCAGAATCCACGAGGCAACTCACATTTCTGAAGTCCAGCGTTCATCTGCGGGTAAGAAAGCAGCGGGAAGGAGAAGTCACCTGGTCCTGGCAGACAGGCCAGCATGGCAGGCAGCTGCTAGCACATGGGGCCTCCAGTCCTTTGCGCACTGAAAGGAAACACAGCTCCAGGTTAGAAGGCATGCCCAGTAGTCTTTGGTCAGGGAGAATACATGCTATTGTAACTAGAACTGTCCACCAGTTCAGACATTTAATTATTTCAAGGTTAAAAGGACCCACCTTTCAATTAGATAGCCCATTGCAGTCCTTATCTATGGGCTCAGCATCTAAGGATTTGAATATCCATGGATGCCGAGCCTGTGGCTGAAGAGCCTCAGAAGGCACTTCTGGTTTGCAGTGGCAACTTTTCCAATCCAAAGTCTGAGAAGAGCAGCACATCTTCTCTCTAGCTCAGTGCTTTCCAAACTTTTAGCACCAGGACCCACTTTTTAAAATGACAATCTGTTGTGACCCACATACCATTACTAGACAAAAAAAAAGATATCCAGGAAAAATATGTATTAATTAATAATTAACAAGACTAATCAGGGCCGTAGGCTCCTTAGCTATAGTGTGCATATGTAGGCATTTGCTTAACTCTCCCCTGAAATGGAGTTCAAGGAGTGTTCAGCCAAACCTTTATAGCATTGGTTCCAAAACCTTTGAGCACCAGGACCCACTTTCTAGGTACAACAACTTGTCAGAACACCAAGGACCAGAAGTGATGCCATTATGCAGGAAGTGACATCATTTTGCCTGTTAAAACATGTAACTATAGGTTTCCAAATGTAGTTTTCAGGTATGTGGAAACGCCTTGAAATTTTTTTCAAATATTTCCCAGTTTGGCGGTTTTCTGAAAATGTTGCAAAATTGCAGCTATGGTAGTAAATGGGGTCTCTGTGACCCCCTGAAAACCAGCTTGTGACCCCCAGAAGGTTGTGACCCCCCAGGTTGGGAATCACTGCTTTACAGTCATTCCAGGGTACCCAGAAGGTTGAACCAGAGAGCACGATGTTCAGTTAGGGACTTCCAGGCTAGGCAAAAGGCTGAAGCTGGGTTCACATGTGATCTACGGCATACCAAATATTTGAGAAAATTGAAAAATGTGACATTTTAATTTGGAGGCATGAAGATTACCTCCTACCACAGGTTAACATTCCAGCTAACAATTTTCTTCTGCAAACTAAGCAAGGGGGTTTGTAAAGGTTTTTTAAAAATGTTTCAAAAACTTTTCACAACCCACTGGTTGGCCAATTGACCCACAGTTTGGGAAACACTGCTCTAGCTATTACAATACATAAAGTCCCCCATTTTAGACCCTTAGAAAACCACAGACAAAAACTTGCAAGAAATTATGAAGACTACTTGCAATAAAAAAAAATTGGACATAATTTCACTAATGCAGGTGAAGCTGTGATGGGCAAAGAGCCAGTTCTGGCCAGCACTCAGTTTGCAAAGCTGCTCAAAAACGACTGTGGATGGCCATGACCCTGCTTTAGGGCTTGCCAAGAAAAGCCGCATTCGTTAGCAGAAGATGGTTCTCACATGCATGCTAATTATGATGCATTATTTACAGAGCATCAGGATACACAGCACTTTATAGAGTAACAGAAGGAAGGATTATGGGACCCTGCCCCATGAAGGCACACAACCTAAATGTTGGATAGTTGGGTAAATTGCAAAGAGTAACATATGGGGCACAAATGCAATAATATGCTATTGAACTTTGTTTCCCCTTGCAGTGACTAGAGGATGAAGCCAAAAGCCTTCCTTTTGAGGAAGGATTGATGAGCCATAAGTGAATGGAGAGAGACAAACAGCACTTTGAAAGGGTTCAGGGAGAGAACTCTAGGTATAGGGCAGAGTCATAAGACAGCAGGAAGTCACTGAGTGCCTAAGGCTGGCAGAGTTGGAACAGGGACATCTCATGACAAGGAGTTTGTGCTGGATGCAGAGGTGTGCAGGGACTGGAAATTCAGGGCACCACACAGAGCCTGTTCTGCAACAGGAAAACTTGGCCTGCCTCCCCCTTGTCATGACCTCCTGTCTTTTTCTTGGGTGCATGCAGTGGGCTGCCATGTGGCCAACAGCTGAGAAGGAAGTGCTACACACCTTCCAAACAGGCACAAGACAGGTGGCAACTCCCAAGACAGCCTGTCAGAAGACTGACAAAATTTCACAACATATTAGACTGCACTTTTCAAAACTTCCTATGAAGGGGAAGTGCACTCTAGATGCAGCCAACCTCTGGCCTGTCACTCCAGACTGCAGGAGAAGATTCATATAATGGTGGAATTCCAGTTGCCTTCCGGAACACTTGCCCACTACTGCCAATAATCTCTTTCCCAAATAAGCTCCCCAGGATCCCCATGGTTCCCTAGAGCAGTGGTTCCCAAACTTTTTAGCACTGGGACCACATTTTAAAACTACACTCTACTGGGACCATCCTAGCTTTGCAAAACATGAAAAAAAAAATGTTACCAGCTACTCTGTTTTTATCCTTGCTACTATGGCGGGGTGGGGGGGGGAGAAATACGACTTTTTAGCGCAGTGGTTCTCCAACGTTTCACCTCTGGGACCCACTTTTTAGAATGACAACCTGTCCAGCACCTACCAGAAGTGATGTCATAGCTGGAAGTGCCATCATTGTGACACCAGAGCCTGCTGCTTTCCTGAGAATGCAGCAATAATTTGGGTTATTTCTCAGTCATTTTCCAATAGCAAAGAGAATCAGAAAGAAAAAAACCTATTTACCACCTTGACACAAGCAAAACAACCAAACAGCCCTCCCCCGTTCCAGGATCCTATTTTCCCATATTTTCAATGGCTGCTCTAGGTGCTTTGCGACCCACCTGAAATTGGCTCGTGACCCACAGTTTGTAAACCACTGTTCTAGATAATTCGTTAAGCTCCATGGTCATTGGATTGGGACCATTCTAGTGGCTTTGCATTCCTTTTCGTCTGGCCTTCTATAAGATCCAAGACATGGTCACCTATTCATGAGTAAATGCACATATGGCTCACTTTCCGTAAGGCTCAATACATTTGCCTTGTCAGCGATCAGCTTGTCAGTTCCATGACCACCAGCAATCAGGTCCTGACCCACAGTTTGGGACTCACTGCTTTAGAGCACTATCTGAGCACTACTGAAAGACAAGCAGATTCAGCTTAGACAGAGCAAAACAGAGACCAGATTACTATGGAACACGCAAAGCACACTGATGGTGGAGAAGAAGCGTGAAGCTAACTTGTCAGTTCTAAAAATAATGCAGATCTGTACAGAAGAGGATTGTGAGTGCTTTTACTCACAAGAAATTCACTCTCTGTGGAGCAGAGGAAACCAACAGGCAGCAGCTTCTTGTACTAAATCTATGTGGAGACTTGGAGAGGGAAGATCTGAGCCTCATTCCGGAGGCCTGGTCTCCCTACACATTTCCTTTTTGCTAACTAACAGACCAGAAAATGGCTCTCCCTCCCTTGCGCTCGAATCTTGATTTTTAATTTTTAATTATTAACACTACTGTGCCCTTCTTCACAGAGCTTCCGAGCCAAACACTTCAAAGCCCTTCACACTCTGGGAAACAGCAGGGGAGGGCAGGCAGATGGAGATGGGACTGCATTCATTCCACAGGTGCACAAACTGCTAATGAAGCCAAAGTGGCTGCCCCCTGAATCCATGCCAGGTTAAATGCCCAGTGACAGGAGATTGCCACCCACACCATCCTTCAGTATTTGGAAAAGCCAAGTGCTGTCTCCAAATCTCTCCCTGACAAAATGGAACAGTGGTAGATTCTGCAACTAAGAGCCGGGACATTTAGGAAGTTGCTTATTCAGAGTAATTTAGGCTGCTTTTGATAGCTTGGGGCAAGGAGGGTAGAGGGCCAAAGAGAAAACTATGCAAACACTGAAACCCTCTACCTCTGGGAGTCCTCCTCAAAAGGTATCAAAACAGCAAGCAGATCTACCAAAGTTGCAAGCCTGCAAGAATGGTTACTAACTTGTCTGACTACATATGCCTGCATGGAATCATTTATGGCTCATCAGTGACTTGACAGAGCATTCTCTCTTTCCCCAATGTGAAACTGCTTTATTGCTTGGAGGAGATACTTCTGCGCTATGGTCAATGCCCGACTGGTCTGTACTGCCTGATGCTCAAAAGATACTGAATAATATATCGCAGAAGGACACAACCCATGGGAGCTCAAAAGGAGAAGTTTAGCTCTCTCACAGAGAGCTGCATCTCCTGGAAAGCCCAAGGGAACCAACATATAATTGTCACTACCAATGGTGTGCATCTGGCACTAGAAAGGTCTTTAAGAAATCCTCTGGCAGGTTGTTCACTCCCAAGCAAAGCAGGATCAGCATCTGGGGATGGGAAAGACGAGCTCTCCTCTTCTAGCCAGCATGCAGCTGGAATTTATAGCTCTATCATTGATAAAAACCTCTACAGAAATGTCAACCTCAGCTCCTTGGCACACCCTAACTTGAATGGAGAGCCATTTATCAACTCAGCTTTGAAAACGTGGGCCTGTCTCTAATGCACGCTCACATCACCCCTCACGGTTTAAAGCAGTATTTGCAGGGAGAAATGCCAAGAGAACACACAGCTAGCCAAGGCAGCTTTCAGGAGAAACTGATCCTGCTTAGCCACAGAGGACATTTACCTGGGACACTTTCAACAGCCCCATGGACAGAAAGCTACCCATCAGGTCCACCTATCAAATACTGCAAGTGGATTTTCCTTTTCTGGCTGAGGAAGCCTCAGCTTTCATCCCACCTGTTTCCTGGCAGCAATCACCCACCTGACTTTGTAATTGAACAAGCTTTGCATACAAGCAATGAATTGCATACAAAAAAAAATGATTACTGGGCTGGGGCACCTCCCTTGCAAAGAAAGGTTACAGCGTTGGGTTGGGGCTCTTTCCTCTTGTACAATACCAGAACCAGGGGACATCCACAAATTTGAGCATTAGGAGAGCTAGAACAAACAAAATAAATTATTTCTTTACCCAGCATGTTAGTTTGTGGAACTCCTTGCCACAAGAAGGGCTGATGGTGTCTGGCCTGGATGCTTTTAAAAGGGGATAGGGTATATTTATAGAGGAAAACTCCATCACAGGATACAAGGTATGATGGGTATGTCCAATCTGAGATTAATGGGTCACTCATCATGAGGGCCAGGTAGGAATTTTTTTTCTGTCATCCAAATTGGTCATGGATGGCAGGGTTTTTTTTGTTTTTTGTTTTGCCTACCTCAGACTGGCGAGGGAGGCAGGGACGTTCAGTAGGTTTCATGACTTAAAAACTGGTCACTTGTGTTTAATAAAATCAAACCCCAACTGCAGTCTGGTGTCTTCTCTAGGGGAGGTGCAAGGGTAATAGGCTACCTTAGAATGCCAGTGGCATCGAGATACAAGTCTCTGGTTGTCTTGTGTACTCAGGCATCTGGTGGGCTACTGTGAGATACAGGAAGCTGGACTAGATGGGCTCTTGGCCTGAGCTAGCGAGGCTTTTCTTATGTCCTCATCCTTCTGCCATACTTTGTTTGGACACCTATTTTGGGTTGCTCAAGAAGCAGGTAAAGAAAGAAGAAACCTGCTTAGAGGCATTGTTGCCAATGCCTCATCCAGATTGGCTCTTATAAGGTGATACAGTATATACAAAATGCTCTTAGAACTATTATATGGGGCAGGGGGAAATGTATTAACTCTTTGCATAATCCCATTTTTTAGTCAGCACGATGGAAAGCTAAAACCTTATTGCTGGAAAGAAGCCCAAGGAGTTGCCAGAGGAGAGAAAGCTTGGTGGGTGGAGGTAGACATTAATGCTTCATTACGAGAGGGTAAAATGCCTGGATTGAGGCCCCTCTTCAAGAAACCCTCCCTAGACCCCATCCACCCTTAGCAACTGCCAGCCAACTCATTTCCAAACTTTCTTTTTGGGCCAAGGGGAGCAAGTATATGGTGGAAGCTCAACTCCAAAGAGCCTTGGATGAAGCAGATTGAGACCCATTTCACTCCAGCTTCCAGCCTAGGTTTAGGACGGAAACTGCATTGGTCATCCATCTGTGCCAGGAAGTAGGGGCAGCCTTTATGTTGATTCTTAGCAACAGTTGATACCATTAGTTGTGGTACCTTCTGGACAGCCTTGCAGGATTAGCACTGAACAGCACTGTTTAGTGTCCAGTCCTAGCTAGAGGGAAGGGCCCACAGGGCTTTGACAGAGGATTATCCTTTTGTCCCTTGGCCTGTGGCTCTGCCTCTTTTTGTCATCTAATCTCAGAACGTTGGTGGAAGTCCTGAGCTGGGGTCTGGAGGCAGTGATGGACATAGACTAACAAACTGACTCTTAAACCCAAGAAGGTTAGATGACTGGAGTCGCCATTCCTGTTAAATTGATAGGAATCGAGTGAAGCCAAGGGGTGGGCTTAGCGGCCATGTTTGTGTGCCCCAAACAATCTAGATTCCAAGCATTTCAGATTGCTTTTCTGGTAGTGTTTGGGACTGAATAGTTTACTCCTGAAATAAAAACTTACCAAAATAACAACGTGTGACCGTGTAGAAACATCAGTGGTAACCATATTATGAGTTAATATGCAATTCCAAGGTTTAATTCCGCGTAATTATATTACTGAACACACCGGACGAAATGCTACTTGCTGTCTATTTAAACTCGGATAGCACTGTTCTGACAGACTTATTTTTTGCAATCTACACAACCAAAAATAAAGTGTGAACGGGAAGGAAAGAATAAAAGGGGAGGGTGGGCGATTCGCACACCCGTATGCAGAACACAGAGGCATGCTTGCAGACGTTGAGATTAACTTTTACACACGTGCAGGGACATTTTGAATCATGAATTCGCGGCAATCCTCATTGGCGGGAAATGTCTGAGTCAGCCATATTTGTGTGCCCCAGAAGCTTCAAGAAATAGAGCTCATGCCGACTCCAGTCATCTAACCTCCTTGCTTAAACCAGACAAGACAGAGGTCCTGTTGCTCAGAAGGATGGGTTTTGGAGGTTCAACAGATATGTGATGGGGTAACTCTCTTTCTGAAAGAGTCAGTGTGTAATTGGGGAGTGTTCCTGGACTCAGACCTCCTCGTGGAGGAGCAGTTGGCAGAAGTAGCCAGGAGCACCTTTGCCCATCTTCATCTGTTGTTCCAGCTATTGACCCTTCCTGGAAAAAGTAGATCTGGCCACAGTGATCTGTGCCTCAATCACTTTGGCCACCTCATGAGAAAAAATCACTTCTTTTTTAGACTGTTGCAACACATTTTCTGTGGAACTTCCCTTGATGAGTATCTGGAAACTACAAGTGGTGGAAAATGGAGTGGTCAGACTGCTAATGGGGGATATTCAAGAGGTTGGCATGTGAAGCCCATCCTGCTGGAGCTACAGGAGTTGCCCTACTGAACTGCAACAAATTCAAGATGCAAATTCACCTTTAAAGGACCATCTACTACCATATGAAACTACCTACCCAGTGAGGTCTTCTAAGGAGGCCCAGATCTATATGCAGTCTCCTAGGGAGTAACAACTGATAGAACACAGGAAAGAGCCTTTCTCCAAAGTGGAATGTGCTACCACAAGAGATGCAGGAAGATCCAACTCTCCCCATCATTAAAAGACTCTTGAAAACTTACTTGTTCTGTTAGACTTCTGGAGCATGATTATGGCTGAGGATGCTGCTCTATGAACCAACCAAACTAAATGCCAAAATTGCAGAGGGACTTGAGCAAAAAGGTTCAAAACAACATCACTAGTCAAGGGCTAGCAGCAAGAGTAATTCAGTACTAGGCTCCCCAGTTCTAGAGACAAGAGGTATTTTCTAGTACCAATCTGGTTTCTAAGCATACGGCCTCTAAACCTGAGTGCAACTCTCCCCTCCAGGAAGGCTATAAAAGCTGTTATTTCTTTAGCCTCATTACAGTCTGCTGCCAAAGAGTTCAATTGCCTACTATGCTGACGTAGGTGGAAAAAAGGCCCAATGACCACAGGCCATCTCCTTAATTATCACTGGATATCTAAACCATGAAATGGCAGAAAGAAGCCGACACCAAGCTCTTAAAAGTGGGCCACTCAGCATGCTCAATTCCCCCCCCCCATTTAAGCTGCTTTGCCAGCAAACAATTTCCAACCAGCAACACTTGAAAGCCCATGGTCCCAGCCTTCCTTGCAGGGAGCAGACCTGTAAGTGACATCTTGAGGATTAAACTGATTGAGATGCAATTTGCTTAGCAACCATTCATTACAGCCAGGAGTTCAGAAATGGGCCAGAGGTCTATTCTTCCAGCTCCTCCTTATCAGCGCAACAAACAGATAAACAATCTCCAATGCCTCCTCTGCCTTCTCCTCTCAGACATGCTGTAAATGGCCTTTTCAGAAGTTCTGTGGGCAGCTCAGAACTCACTCGCAACCCGGAGAATCTAGTTTCATCAAGCACCCAAAAAGACTGAAGGCTGTGGCTTTAAAAAAATGAAGCACAGAGTGAATACATTTTTTTAAAATCTCAACACACACACACACACACACAACCAGAGGCCTAATGATCAAACAGATGCAGCTCTTCAAATATAACTCTCAGGGGCTTGGCACGGCTCTTCATTTCAAAAAATGAAATGAACGACCTTGTTTCTTCCTGGAAACATCAGAAGGGAAGATCTCTCTCTTGGGGACTCTCAGAACTGTCCTCCCTGCTTTGAAGGCACTAAGATCTTCCCTCCAACCTTTGGCTAAGCAAGGAAGACTGGCTGGGGAAAAGTTAAATCCTCCTTAGTAGCAACCTCTATTTTAACAAATGGTTCCCCCCCCCCAAAAAAAAAAAGTTTGGAGAGGTTTGCATTCATATCCAAAAGATATTCTATCATCAAAGGAAAAGATCACCTTTGCACCTTTTAACAGTCACCTGCTGACCTAATTCTCCATTCACTACAACCACGAATCAGAATAAGCGCAAAGCATGCACTGAAGTAGAACAGTTCAGTGGCATACATTTTGACACAGAAGATCTCAGGTTCAAACTGGTATCCCCAGCTAAAATGAATATAATAGCAGGACACATGGTCTCCAAACTATGGCCGAGGGGCCAAATCCGTCCAACCACAAGATTTTTCTGGCCTAAAAAGGTAAAGGTTTCCCCACGACCGAATGGTCTAGTCGTGACCAACTGTAGGGGGCGGTGCTCATCTCCGTTTCTAAGCCTGTAGAGCCGGCGTTTTTGTCCGATCATGTGGCCAGCATGACTCTACGCCATAGCACATGGAACGCCGTTACCTTCCCACCGGAGTGGTCCCTATTTATCTACTTGCATTTAGGTGCTTTCGAACTGCTAGGTTGGCGGGAGCTGGGACAAGCAACGGGAGCTCACTCCGTCACGCAGTCTCGAACTCCCAACCTTGCGGTTGAAAGCCCAGCAACAGCGGATTAACTCGCTGCGCCACCACGTCCCTACTTTTTTCTGGCCTACAGCAACTTAAAATATTTGACATTTTTACTCACGATATATCATTTCTCAGTTTTAGCATGGCATTGTAAATGTCACATTTCTCTTTTGTTCTGAAACATTTAATGCTGGTTACAAAAAAAGATGCAAGTAAAACTTATTCATTCATTGAAACTTCATTCATTCATTTATAAAATTGATTTTTCAGACCGCAAAAATGGGTAAAATATTCTATGTGGCCCTCATACTGAACTGTCTGGAAACTCCTGCTCTGGATGAACCACTGCCTGTCAAAGGAGGCAGTGTTGATCTAGACCAGCAGCCTCCAAACTGGAGGTCGCTGCAGCGATCCACGTTTACCATTCTGCTGGGGAGCGAATGTGATTACAGCCCCCCAAAAACTGGGGATACTAGGATTACAGCCCCCCCCCAAAACTGGGGATACTGGGGGTGCCTTTTTTAAAGATAGAGGATCATCAATGGTTTTGCTGCAACAAGGTTCAATTCAATTGTCTTTACTACGGTCATTGTTGTTGTTGTTGTTCAGTCGCTAAGTCGTGTCCGACTCTTCGCGACCCCATGGACCACAGCACGCCAGGCCTCCCTGTCCTCCACTAGCTTCCTGAGTTCGCCCAATTTCATATTCATTGCTTCGGTGACACTATCTAACCATCTCATCCTCTGTCGCCCCCTTCTCCTTTTGCCTTCAATCTTTCCCAGCATGAGGGTCTTTTCTAAAGAGTCCTCTCTTCTCATCAGGTGGCCAAAGTATTGGAGCTTCAGCTTCAGCATTTGTCCTTCCAGGGAGCAATCAGGCTTGACCTCCTGGAGAATTGACTGATTGGATCTCTTTGCAGTCCAGGGGACTCTCAAGAGTCTTCTCCAACACCATAATTCAAAAGCATCGATTCTTCGACGCTCTGCCTTTCTTATGGTCCAGCTCTCACAGCCATACATGGCTACTGGGAAAACCATCGCTTTGACTATGCGAACCTTTGTTGGCAGGGTGATGTCTCGGCTTTTGATTAAGCTATCTAGGTTCACCATAGCTTTCTTCCCAAGAAGTAAACGTCTTTTAATTTCATGGCTGCAGTCACCATCTGCGCTGATCTTGGAGCCCAGGAAAATAAAGTCTGTCACTGCTTCCATTTCTTCCCCTTCTATTTGCCAGGAAGTGATGGGAGTGGTTGCCATGATCTTAGTCTTTTTAATGTTGAGCTTCAAACCAATTTTGGCACTTTCCTTTTTCACCCTCATCAAAAGGTTCTTTAGGTCTTCCTCACTTTCTGCCAGTAGAGTGGTATCGTCTGCATATCTGAGGTTGTTGATGTTTCTCCCAGCAATCTTGATTCCAGCTTGTGAGTCATCCAGCCCTGCCTTCCTCATGATGTACTCTGCGTATAAGTTAAATAAGCAGGGTGACAATATACAGCCTTGTCGTACTCCTTTCCCAATTTTAAACCAGTCGGTTGTTCCATGTCCAGTTCTAACTGTTGCTTCCTGACCCGCATAAAGGTTTCTCAGAAGGCAGATCAGGTGGTCTGGAACTCCCATCTCTTCAAGAACTTGCCACAGTTTGTTGTGATCCACACAATCAAAGGCTTTAGCATAATCAATGAAGCAGAGGTAGATGTTTTTTCTGGAACTCTCTTGCTTTCTCCATGATCCAGCGAAGGTTGGCAATTTGATCTCTAGTTCCTCTGCCTCTTCGGAAACCAGCTTGTACATCTGGTAGTTCTCGATTCGCATACTGCTGAAGCCGAGTTGTAGGATTTTGAGCATGACCTTGCTAGCATGTGAAATGAGTGCAATGGTGCGGTAATTTGAGCAATCTTTGGCATTGCCCTTCTTTGGGATTGGAATGTAAACTGATCTTTTCCAGTCTTGTGGCCACTGTTGGGTTTTCCAAATTTGCTGGCATATGGAGAGCAGCACTTGGACAGCATCATCTTTTAAGATTTGGAGTAATTCCGCTGGAATGCTGTCACCTCCACTAGCTTTGTTGTTAGTGAGGCTTTCTAAAGCCCACTTGACTTCACTCTCCAGGATGTCAGGTTCGAGCTCAGTGACTGTACCACTGTGGTTATCAGGA
>JAJKFI010000087.1:2228693-2294817 GCA_029204185.1 Lerista edwardsae
TCTTTTAACTTCTATCTGACTTAGTTCCCTAGTCAAAAGGGACTGTTCAGGCAGTGGTAACTGCCCAAGGTCTTCTGTCATGAAGACAGATGCAAAGAATTCATTTAATTTCTCTGCAATCTTTTATCTCCCCTTTCCCCTTCTCACCATCCAGCGGGCCAACTGCCTCTCTGGCAGGTTTCCCACTCCTAATGTATTTTAAAAAGCTTTTATTATTCCTCTTTATGTTGCTAGCCATGCGTTCCTCAAAGTCTTTCTTGGCCTCCCATATCACCTTCTTACATGTTGTTTGCCAGAGTTTATGGTCCTTTTTATTTTCTTCATTTGGGCAAGACTTCCACTTACGGAAGAAAGCTTCCTTGCCCTTTACAGCCCCTCTAACTTTGCCCATTACCCATGCTAGCACCCTCTTGCATTTAGCTGAGCCCTTCTTTCTTTGTGGGATACACTTCCCCTGGGCTTCTACTACTGTTATTTTAAACAACCTCCATGCTTTCTCGAGTGTTTGGACTTTTTTCACCTTCCCTTTTAACTTCATCCTAACTAGTTTCCTCATTTGTGGGAAATTTGCCCTTTGAAAGTCAGGAGTTTTTGTATCAGATTTATTTGGCATATTACCCCCAACATGCATGGCGAAACAGATCGCAGCATGGTCACTGTTCCCTAACATTGACATCCCTAACCAGGTCCTGGGTGTTACACAGTATTATATCCAGAGCCACCTGTCCTCTGGTGGGCTCCAAGACAAGTTGCTCCAAGGCACAATCATTTAGCATGTCAAGAAACCCTGTCTCCCTTTCTTGACTAGAACACGAATTGACCCAGTCAATATGGGGATAATTAAAATCCCCCATGACCACAATCCTACCCCTCTTTGATGCCACCCTAATTAGTTTCCTCATCTCAAGGTCTCTTTCAGGTTTTTGATCTGGGGGGCGATAACACCCACCCACTGTTACATCACTCCTTGAACCTAATAGTTTAACCCACAATGCTTCTCTGGTAGAGTCAGACCCACCTTCAACCTCTACGCTTCTGGAATCTATCCTTTCTTTGACATAGATGGCCACCCCACCTCCAACACGCCCCTCCCTGTCCCTCCTGTAAAGTTTATAGCCTGGTATTGCGGTATCCCACTCTGCGTTCCACCAGGTTTCTGTTATGCCCACTATGTCGATATTCTCCCTAGCCACTAAACATTCCAATTCGCCCATCTTTGCTCGAAGACTCTGAGCATTATAAAAGCACCTGTATATGGGGTCCCCAAAGAAGGACTGCTTGCTTCGATCTTTAGCTCTACAGTCTCTTATTCTGCTGAACTCACTATCACTTCCCATCATGCTTCTACTCGTAACTCCTACACTATCATTACCTTGATCTACTGTCACCTCACCACCCTTATTCCCTAGGGTTGAGGAGTCCTGAACCGGATGCCACTCGGCTCTTGTCGGCTCCCCCCCCCCCCCCGGGGTTTAGTTTAAAAGCTGCTCTGCTACCTTTTTAATATTACACGCCAGCAGTCTGGTTCCATTTTGGTTCAAGTGCAGCCTGTCCTTCTTGTACAGGCTTGGCTTGCCCCAAAACGCTCCCCAGTGCCTAATAAATCTAAACCTCTCCTCCCGACACCACCATCTCATCAACGCATTGAGACTTCTAATCTCTGCCTGCCTACCTGGCCCTGCGCATGGAACAGGCAGACTTCTGAGAATGCTACCTTTGGGGTCCTGGTTTTCAACTTACTTCCTAACAACCTAAATTTGGCCTCCAGGACTACCCGGCTACATTTTCCCACATCCATGCACCACCACGGCTACCTCCTCCCCAGCACTCTCTACCAACCTATCTAGACGAGACGTGATGTCTGCAACCTTTGCACCAGGCAGGCATGTCGCCATGCGGTCCTCACATCCATCACAGACCTCCCTCTCCATATTCCTAATTATAGAATCTCCCACTACAAGAAGCCCCCGACCTCCCTCCCACCGAGGAGTATCCTTAGTGCAACTGGATATGGGCCCGTCACCCGAAGAAGAGGTCCCCCCTAGAGGATTGTTTCCTTCTTTTCCAGAGTGACGTCCTCCAGCCCTGAGACTTCCTACCCCAGCAGCCGAGGGGCTGCCCCTCTGAGAGTGGGACGAAGCCTGCAAGTCCCCGTAAGTCTCACCATGGTCCCTCTCTACCTGCCTCTGCTTCTCCAGGTCCGCAACCAAGGACTCTAGGGGGCAGACTCATTCCCTAAGTGTTTGGAGCTCCTTGCAGCGAGGACACACCCATGACTTATGCCCAAGAGGCATATAGTCATACATATGGCAATATACATACTGGATAGCCCCCACCCTGATGCTGTCTGTCTGCCTGCATAGCTATATTAGATATGGGAATTGGCTACTCCTCTTCTCGCAGAAGCTGAAGGGCAGTGTTTTGGGGCCCTGGCTTCCTCACCCTGCTGCTGAACTTGCACAGCTGCTCAACTCGCCTACCTGGCACTTGGTTCCAAGGCACTTAGTTCCAGGACGCACTCACAGCTCGTTTGCAAAATTTAACCATTTGCAAAATTTAACCATTTCAGAACCATGTGCATGATTTATAACTGCTTCTGCTAGTCATGAGGAGGGGAACAGCAAGAACATTGAAGCCTCTTTCAGGGGAAGAAGAATTGTAGCTAAGCATGTGCTTCACATGCAGAAGGTTCAACCTCTGGCATCTTCCAGTAGAGCTGATAAAGATCCTTCTCTGCCTGAAACCCTAGAGAATGGCTGCCCATCAGGAGTCTGGTTCAGGAAAAGGGAGCTTCATATGCTCCTATGACCAGGTGATGGGGGCTCTAGTCAGGAATCCCTCTGGCATATGCTATTTTACCAAATATAAGAATTAAAAACTTAGGAGGAAGAAACTGAATTTCTGAACTTTGCAACGTGTTCTCTGTACCAGTGTGGAATCCTGGAGTGGAGACACAGCCCTGATCACGGCTTGCAACACTGGCCTTACGCAACATTTTTTCAACATTTTTTTCCATCTGTCTTTCTAGAGTAGCACGTCCATCAGAGGTGGCTGCTGAAGTGGGTGGCTTGCCCCACAGTTGTACAGTTGTCCTTACTACAGCAAGGAAGAGGCGTCTCCAGTTGCTGCTGCTTCTTGATCTCTCCTCTGCGTCCTTGCTTGACCAGTACCTCTTCTGAAGGGTTGGCACACAGCCACATTTGCTATGGGTGCACTGCCGGCCACCCATCCTCCAGCAAAGTTAGGTGAGGCAGAACAGTGTCATGTGGTTCAACCTGCCATTATGTGAAGTACCACTGATAGAAAAGCAAGGCCTTGCATGTCCTCAAACAGCAAGCCATAGAGATGAATTTTTACAATTTGTGAAACAAAGGAACTTATTTTTACCAATTTGCACAGTGAGGCTGCTCAGGAAGCTGCCCATCACATAACAGCCACACTGTTCTTTAAACTTTATCTTTCAGTACAGTGCCTGCCCTTGCCACAGCCTAATTCACCATTTTAAGAGTTCAGCCTGTAAAATTCCTTGAAAGCAGAAGAGCGTGGAGGGTGAACAGAAACAAACAAATCTGCTCTTTTACACAGAACGGCACATCTTATGCACCTCTCCTCAAAATGCTATGCAAAATGCTATGCAAGCTGAAATTAAATCCGGATAAGACAGAGGTGCTTTTGGTTCGGAAATCCACAGCTCGGGTATTGGACTATCGTCCTGCTCTGAATGGGGTCGCACTTCCTCTGAAGGAGCAGGTTCGCAGCTTGGGGGTTCTCCTGGATTCACAGCTACACCTGGAGTCCCAGGTGGCGGCGGTGGCCAGGGGAGCCTTTGCTCAGCTTCGGCTGATCCGCCAGCTGCGGCCGTACCTGAGCTGTGCGGACCTGGCCACAGTGACCCATGCCCTAGTGACATCAAGATTAGATTATTGCAATGCGCTCTACGTGGGGCTGCCTTTGAAGACGGTCCGGAAATTACAACTAGTACAGAACGCGGCGGCTCGGGTGGTTGCTGGGGCACGTCGGTTTGACTCTGTCGAGCCGCTGCTTCGGCGACTACACTGGCTGCCGGTTCTGTTCCGGGCCCAATTCAAAGTGCTAGTTTTGACTTTTAAAGCCCTTTACGGCTCGGGTCCGGGGTATTTGAGGGACCGCCTTCTTCTATATAATCCAACCCGTACTCTTAGATCATCTGGGGGGGCCCTTCTGACTGTGCCGCCACCAGGAGAAGTAAGAGGAGTGGCGGCCAGGAAGAGGGCCTTCTCGGTGGTGGCCCCCCAACTCTGGAACACCCTTCCCCTCGAATTGAGAACTGCTCCCTCTCTGTTTACATTTCGGCGGGGGCTGAAGACCTTTTTATTCCAAAAAGCTTTTAATTGTTGACAGGTTGGCTGGCTGGTTATTATGATCCACGGGGCTTGTGTTTTATTTTATTTTTTAATTGTTTTTAAATTGTTTGTGTTTTTAATCTTGATTGCTTATTGTTTAATACTGTTTTTAACTGTTTTTAATGTTAATTGTTATACTTTATTTTTATCTTTTTTAATATTGTAAGCCGCCTTGGACATCTGCCCTGGCAGAGGAAAGGCGGGGTAAAAATTTCTTAAATAAATAAATAAATAAAAGAGATAAAGTCAGTTTTTGATTGCTTCTTAAATAAATGCCATAGACACTTTAATTTTCATTCACCAGCATCTACAAGTTATTCATAAATCACAGAGCAGAAACGCTAAAGCAGAAGGATAAGCCAAAAGGGACAAATACAGTGAAAAACAAAACAAATCTCAGGTTTAGGAATGCCACAAACCTCAAGATGCAAGGCAAAGAAAACATTCACAAGTCCCAGTATATTACAAGGTACTGTAATATCTTGTAATATCAAAACATTACAAAATATTAAGAGGTACCACACCAAACTGGAGCAGGTGGCAAGGGTGGGCGTGACCAATACTGAGATGCAGTTTCTCTCTCAGACATTCAGTGCAAGCACTGGGTAATCATTTAGCTCCAGTCTCTGCCTATTAGCTGTAGCATATAAGCTGTATTGTTTAACAAGACTTGGAAATATCACTTGTATCTTTGGAAAACACGGATCACAGACAGGTGAGCACCACAGAAGTTGGTTCTCATCTATTTTTCCCTTTTAGGACGCTAATCCTGGTCTATGTAAAGTCCACATGAATTATCTACTTTCCATCTAACTACACAAATCATCAAAACCCTAAAAGCAGCCATGCTAATAAGGCCACAAAAGTTAATCACCCACACAGGTTCTTACAAACCTGCTTGCATTAATGACCAACAAGAACTACTAACAGCACAAGCCAACGCACAATAACTCTCAGAACTAAATTCCATTGAGTCAATGGGGCTTACTCCCAGGTGTGTTTAACAACTAGGCATGGAAAAATTTGCACTTGGAGATGAATACTTGCCATCAGCAAGTAGCTGCCCATAAGCCTTTGTTAAGCTTCTTGAACAATTCCATTCCTGAGTCAGGGCCAAATCCTGTGCAACTGTGCCAACAGTGCAAGCACTGCATCCTGTGGTAGGGGGACAGTCAGGGAGGTCTCCTCCAGGTAACTGCATGGAGGCACTGCACTGTGTCTGTACCAACATTTGAAAGTTGGGTAGAACTGGGCCCTCAAACTGAACAAGAAAATGAAGGTTTGGCAGAAGATGGAAGTTGCGGACAATAGGAATACATTGCCAAGCAAGGTAGACAACCGTACACTAGAGAGGAAATTCCTTCTATCTCATAGGAAGATTCTTGTAAACTTTCTGGCTGTGTCTCTCTAGCATTGTCTTTCTATAAGCTTGCTGCCTGCTTGCTTGTCTTTCTATAAATTTGCCTGCTTAAAGCATGCTGTTAAAGAGACGCTTGGCTGGCACCACCAATAAGAAGAAAAATGAAGGTAATGTGCGCTGGGGGGAGGACAAATAACTGAGTCTGTGGATATGGGAGTGTGTTTCTGTACATACTTTTATTCCACAAGCGTAAGTTAAATTACACAGGCACTGACTTCACTGGAACTCAAGCAGTGGTTTGCCTTAATAATGCTGACATCAACATACAACCCCTTTGGAACAGGTAGGCGCACACCTGGAGGCAGCGGAGCATGCACCCAGTGGAAACAAAAAGGCCCCATGAAGCTGGGAAGGGTGGCGAGCCCAGGGTAGAAGCCAGAGACAGAAATGAAAAGAAAAACTGAGAACACCCAGCATGAGAAGAGGAGAGAGAAATACGGTGAGCTCACAAAATACAAAGGATGGTAACCTTGGCTACTGCTGATCACTTTAGTTTGCCAGGACCCCCACTGTCCATTCCACATAACTCTTTTTCAGGAAAGCTGAGTTTATCTCAGCTGTGAAATGACAACAGAAAAAAAGAAGAGTACCAAAACGTTTTCAGCAGTTCTTATTGTAAATTATGCAGGAAATACTCTAAGATGAGTCGGAGGGGGCCATCAATGCCACTCACCTGCTTCCACCTGGCTCCAGATTTAGCAACAATTAAGGCTTGGCTGGAAATCATGTTCAGCTTCCCTGTTGGATTATCCACTCCAAGCAGCCGCTTCTCTTTTGCAGACTTGACTTTTGACTTAATCCATATATTTTTTTAAAGCAAACCTGAACCACCTTTGCTTTCTCCATACCAACATATTAAGCTGCCTTCTCCTGTCAGATTAGTGGCAGATCTAGTTACTGCCTACACTGATCTGCTACTGCCCGCCGGAGTGTCACAAGAGTTTTTTCTCGACTAACTGGGGGTGCCAGGGATCAAACCTGGGATCTTCTGCATGCAAGGCAGGGGCTCTACTACTAAGCTACAGTCCCATCCTCAAGTTTTATTGTTTGTAAATTTCAAGGGTCAACAATTAAAAATGTAAAAAGATGAAATATGTTAAACCTTTGTGAGCACATCAGCTTGCTAGCTGTACAAAATTTACAGGCACTCTGAAGGAACAATTTATCACAATTATATCCCATCCTTCCTTCAGAGAGGCCCACACAGAATTATTCCTTTTAATCTTACACCCTCTCACCTGGCCCAAGGTACCAAGCAGGGCTTTGATCCTAGGACTACTCAGGCACAACACTGCTACCCTATGCTGGCTCTTGAAATATATCTACAGCACTGTACAGTATTATTAAAAATACTTATATACCACTTTTGAATATAAAGCACGTAGAGATTTATGTAGCAAAATAAATAAATGTCTCCAAAGGGCCCACAGACTAAAAGATGCAGAACAGAGACCAGCCACAACTACTGAAAAAGAGGTCATGCTGGGGTAAAGGGGGGCACTTGCTCTCCCCCTGCTAAATATACCACTTTAAAAAAGATGCCTCTTTACCCGGTTAGCAGACTGGGGGTAAGAGGCAAGAAAAGGGCACAACTGTTTTGTTTGCAAATGGGTGGAATTAGATCTCACAACTAGGCTAAACAATCTGTTTATTTGGCATTTGCTACAGTAAGGCTCAAAAAACCTCCGAAGCTATATACTGAAGAACTACTTCTGATAACCTGGGAATATGGTTGACTGTAATTAACAAGCATTTTACTGCTAGCTGCTTGCCTCTAATCTAACATAAAATTATACAAACTGCAGTAACTACTGAAGCTAATCTGGGAGTAAGAGTATTTCATTTCTGAAACATTCCCATTACTATAGGCATGCCCCAGTATTGGCTGGGGTTACATTCCAGACCTCACTGTAGATACCTGAAACCGTGGATACTGGGGACACTTTTGAAAGAGATGGGAACATCAATGGTTTTGCTGCAACAAGGTACAAAAAGAGATTTGTTTAATGTTCCCCTATCTTTTTATCTTGTTCCCTATCCAATTATCCATGGTATTAGCAGATAACTAAAATCGTGGATACAGAATCAGTGGATACTGGGGCAAGCCTGTACTACTTTTAACTACTTCTGCTCCTCAGCATAGAGGAGCAGCAGTTGCTCTCCCACAATCCCTCGCACAAAATTCAGAAAGGATGCTGCCTTTGGAAAGGACATAAACTGTTTTGTGAACTCTGGTTCAAAAGCGGTGATTGATTTATTCTACCCAGTGATTTCTTCCCATGAGGATTCTGCCTGACTCCTACGTCTTCCATATCATGTTTTTCAGGCAAGAGAAATAGCACACCATTATTTTCAGGGCTTTCAGCAGTAATTTGAGGTAAAATTTTACTGTCGGTATTAGGCCTTGAGCCTGAAGTCAGACCTGAACTTTGGTGAAGATTCTGCCAGCTATGGCCAAATGCAGGAAACTAATGCATAGCCAGCCAGGCAGGGTGGATTTCATTTAAATCAATTTAAATCATGATTTAAATCACTAGTAAAAAGGCTTGATTTAAATCAACTCTATTTAAATCATAATTTTTAAAGAGCAACTGTCATCTCTGTCCCGCAGCGGCTCCTCCTCTGACCCACAGTTGACTCACCGACAGTCCCATTCACTTTAATGGGATAGCTGGTGATGCAGAAATGACACAACAAGGTGAGGGACGTGGCGGGCAGCAGGTGAGTGGACACCCGCTAACAGGCGCCGCCATGATAGATCTGAAATGACAGGTGCTTTTTAAATGTAAGACTCATTCTTGCTGGCAGTTAGAATCTTTAATATTATTATTTGTAAACAAAATGAAAGTTTCCTTTCTTTCTAATAAGCTGTCAGGTTCGGAAAACAGCAATATCAGAACCGATCTTAGGTTAATCACACAGTTACAGTTTGTAGTGTACATAGATTTGCACAATAATGGAATAAAGGAATATTCCTGAACTTTATTTTATGATTTATCTCGTGGTTACTGTGAAATTGTGTGAATGCACCAATGCATTGCATGTTAGCTTGCAGAGCTTGAATTCATTGAATGAGTTCATCAAAAATGTAAATATAGCAGAATATACAGCCTCATGCTACGTAACTAAGGTCTATTTCATGCTGAATAAACTAATTAATGTATCTTAAATAGAAAGCTATCTTTAGATAGACTTTTACTCCAAAAGCATTTTATTAAAATTTGATAAAAATAAAATCTGATTTTTTTTATTTTTTTTAAAAAATCATCAATTTTTATCCACCCTGCAGCCAGGTCAGGCAACAGGTGAAATGGTCTGAGCCCTATACAGCTTCTGGGCCTGCTTGCTTATTGACCTGAACAATCAGATGGTATTGCTGCCTACAAACAGGCTTTGCTCCACTGTACAGCTCCACAGTTGCCCCACTATACAGGAGCCAGGTTCAATATCTGGTCAAATGCAAACTCTACAACAACAGACCAGTGGTGATTGTCCAAAAAGACTGCCTGTGTTTTAACCCACAACAGTGTGATGAAAAACCCCTGCCTCTGCCTGCACACCTAAGCCATCATCTTACTGCAACCCTACTTTTATTTCATTGCAGGACTGTGGTTACAATTCTGAAAGATGACCTGAATCAAAGTGTTCAGCAGCAAAGTCCCACAACAGCATTATTTAAAATCAGCAGAATAGCCAGAGTGAGGCAGTGGAACCCCAAAGAGATGTGCTTTGGAGTTAAAACTTGACTTTGCTTCAGATCATGCACAAAAATCACAATTATAAAATAAGCAAACAATTACAAAAAAAATGCATGCATATAAAAACATTTTATGCCCAATCTGATGTCTTGGCATGTACTACATGAATATACCGTCCTCTCCTTTCAAGTTCACCTGAAAAGCTCTCTGTAACTTGAAAGCTAGCATCTAGCACTTTGAACAGGGAACCTGCCTATTAAAAAGTTATCACCTCACTTGCCCTGTAACTTTTTATTTCAAGATCAACACAACTGCTAAGGCTTCTAAGGGCCACGCTTGACCTTACATGACAGGCATGTCACCCTTTTTCCCCCCTGGCCACTTTCCAGCCAAAATTCCCTCCTCCAAAGATAGGGCTTTTCTTCACAGGGAGAGGGGGGAAAAAGATACAGGTTACACAATTTCCCATAAGCATCTCTGAGCCTGTCTGATGACTATTTCTTATGCAGTACAGAGTTTTTAAAAGACGCACACTCTTGTTCTTTGTCGCCATTTCAAAAGGAGCCAGTACCCATGACACGTTTGCCCGAAGGGCAACCATTTCCTGTCATTCCTTTAGTTAATTCTGGCTTTTTACTTCAGTTCTCTCATCTCACCCATGTGATCATCTCACTTCTGATTCACAAGCCAGACAGACATCAGCACAGATTAATTAGGTTTCTTCAAAATGTTTTCAATTTTCCATGCTTCTCTCTTTTCAAGCAAGGTTCACATAAGGTTGTCCCCAGCTTCATCCTTTCTCTTCCATAGCAGCAGTTCCCCCACCCCGCCACTGTCCTCCAATGCTTGATCTCAAGCCAATTCCTGAAGAGGGTCAGACTGTACTGCAAACTGAAAAAGCAGGTCTTTAAACAGTCCCTTGGCCATTTTTGAGCTCCACTCCCTTCTCACCCATGGTGCATCCAGTTCAATTTCCAAAAAAGAATGAGAGGCAGGCACGCAATTCAAACTTCCATGACTTACTGCCCAAACACAGAATAATCTAGAGCACAGACCAGCATCATAAATAGCTTGTGCGAAAGGACAAGAAACAAAAAAGATTATATGTTGTAGTCCCTGGAAGAGACCACATGCCCTTGTCTTAAACAGCTGTGCTTGAGTTTCACTATATATGCTACATTTGACAACATTTCTTCTTCCTTCATGTCAAAGGAAATTGATTCTTATTCTGATCTATTCAAGGAAAACCGTTTTGAGAGGTGACCATTCCTTGTTTGTCATAAACCCAATTCAGTCAGTTTTGACAATTTTAAAAATGGGTTTTAACCCATTTTTAACCCAGAAAATCCATTTTCTGGGTTTTAACCCAGAGACAGCGGGCACCACGTTGATACCAATGAACCAGAAACCAGGTGAGGCAGTGGTTCCCAAACTGTGAGCTGTGGCTCCATGGGGAGCCACAGAAATCAGGCAGTGGAGCTTCAGAATCCTCAGAAAACCCACATGCAAACTACAATGCCCTATGTAACATATAGCAGTGATTCCTAAACTTCTACACAGAAGTTGAAAACCCTGTAAGTATTTGCAGGGGAGGAGGTGGTGACAGCGCCACTGCAACCAAGGGGCTTTGTAATGTACCTAAAGGGCAAGTGCTAGCCAGTGGTGTTATGCTGCTGGAACACTGGGTGGGACATCCGGGTGATCGACAGCCCGCCTGTCGCGTTCCGCTGTTTGCGTAACCAATTACGCCGCTTGCGTACGTTACACAAACGGTAACGCTGCAGAACGCGACGGGCGAGCTGTCGATCACCCGGATGTCCCGCCCAGCGTTCCGGCAGCATAACACCACTGGTGCTAGCCATCCGGAGGGGCGCCCCACTGTTCAGAAAGGCTCCATGATCCGATCACAGCCCACTGGACCACTCCTTTTAAGGCAGAATGATCTACTTCCAGGCTCCCTGGTGGTTCACAACCCACCAGGTAGGAAACCACTGATGTATAGGATTGTAGCCCTAATGGGGAGCTGCAGCCAATGGCCCCATAGGTTAAGGGAGCCACCATTAGGAAAAATTTGGGAACCACTGAGCTAAGGTGTTATAGTCATTTTCAAACTAAGTCCAGGGAACTCTGGATTTCTTTGGAATCTTATCAGAGGTTCCTCAAAGGTAAAAAATTAGTCACAGCAGATGAGATTTCCTGAAAAGGTCACTCTTGCCCACCTTTTTCCCCTGCCAGGTGCATCTCTATATAGCTTGAAAGTCTGCCTATTTGTAGAGCAATATGAGTTAAATCAAAAAGGCAGCATGCTTCAGGTTTTTTCCTTTCAGCGAGGGATGAGGCATTGGGCGCATTCCAACTCATGGTCTCAGCAAACGTGGGTCAACAGCAATATTGAATGTAGGATTTTTTATACTTCTCAGTAGACAAACCAATCTGGAAAACATATGAAGTTGCCTTACAGAGAGCAAAGCCATCAGTCCATTCATCTCCCTATTGTCTACACTGGCAATGGTTCTCTCAGGTTTCAGGGATGGGTCTTGATAGGAAGATGAAAGAGTTAAACCTCAGCAAGATACCTTTAACAGCAAGGGTGTCCTATAAAATACACTAAAAGTGTCTATAGGCCATTTTTCAGTCTAATCAGTTTTCAAGTTTAGCTTATCAAAATTCTATATACATATATACAAATTGAGGCAATTAAAACCAAAAAGCAGTCAATTAAAGATTAATTCCGATTTCTTGCTAAGAAGACCCAAATTCAGGGCAGGATATATCCCAGGCACACCCAGAACATAAAACAGTTGTGCCTAAAAACTGATCTTTTTTTCTGCCTTTGCAGCCAAGAATCCATTTCCACTCCCTAGAGTTCTTCCTGTTTTGTCCATGTTGTTGTTGTTTTTGCCTTTTTAAAAATCTATGGCCTCATTTTTCTTCAGTGGAAATAAGCAGGTGCCCCAACTCACTCCAACCCCAAATGACAATACCCATTTTCAACACAGTCTCTGCACTGGAATAGCAGTAGCCAACTTGCTCACTTCCCCATCTACAGCAGCAGGATCACTAACCATTCTCTCTTTTTAACAATGCCTCCCAGGTTTACCTTTCAGGAGTTCATAAAAGAGTATTCCTGTTGTTAGATACGCTCCTGAGGCAGCCATCAGATCAATTAAAAAATACTTTACTTTTATGTACTTTAATGTTGTGAAGACTCTTCTTGGCCTCAAGAGTTAAGAAGTGGGAGGCAAACAGCCTCCCCTAACTGAGCGGAGAAGCCCCTTTTTAAGGGCTTTTCTTCTATGGGGGCGGGAAGTAAAGAAACAGCAAGTGCCCCTTTTACCCAGCACAGTGTTTTCTCCAGTAGCCATTTGCTGGAATCTTTGCTCATCTTTGACTTCAAACTTAATCAGATATGCTCAAAGTAGGTGTAATTCAAGTCCCTTTTACAGCTTGATCCTTACATTTACTCAAATGCAAATAAAAGTATTTTGAGTTCAATCAAATTTACTCCTGAAGGCATATGCATATGCATACCCTTGAGAATAATGCATATCCTTGAGAATAAGCCGCACTGAACTCAGCAAGGCTTACTTTTAAGCCAACATGTATAAGACCAGGCAATAAATAGGATAATCATTCCTGCCCTTTTTCCTCACTCCCCTCCATATAAATGGCATATATTTCTACTGCAAAGTTGAGAGAAATATATTGGTAAAATGGGGAAAGAGTTAAAAGCATTAAAATTGTGGTACATTTTATGGAAAGTCACCAAAATTAACTTAGAGGCCATTTTAAAATTGTTTTAGGAAGGGTTTAAGAATAGTTTATCAAGCAGAATCCTCGGTCAGCCAAGGTCAGTAATGTTTCAGAGGCTGTAATCTTATACACACCTAACTTGGAAGGAAATAACTGAACAAAGTGGGACTTGTTTCTGAGTAAATAAGCATAGTATTGGACTGTAAAAGGGAAAATAGAGGGACTGAATTATTCAGTCTGAGAAGTTGTCTATTTTTTTAGCATTCTAGGTTAATCCCCAACTTGCAACAGAAAATTATCTTTATGAGGGGGGCATGAAACTGGATAATTTCCCCTGAACCTTACATTTTCCCCATGACATTCATTAAAACCTGTTAAAATGATTTTAGTCGTCCTTAAAAAACAAACAAAAAACCTATCAGAGCTGCCACAGATTGAAGCCTCATTGATTTCTTCACTTAGAGGCCTATCCCCCACAGTAACCAGGATTCAGTGAAGGGGCAACTAAGTCAATGAGCCCTCCAAACCATTTTGACATTGAAAATTGTCAATCTCAGGACAAGCACAATGCTGTTGCCTCCTTCACTCCTATGCTCACCTGTGAAAAGTCAGGTGAAGTAAAGCTATGATTGCAAAGGGAACTGAGATGCTTTCAGTGTTAACAACATATCAAACAATGCAAAGCTGAAATTCCCCAAGGGGCTGCAAATAATTTAGGTGGGGCTACAGTCCACTGCATGTTGTGTCACCCACTCTTGGAAAGAAGGGACTAAAAACTACAACTTTCTGATATACTATATCCTCACATTGGAAAGTAACCCCACCGCCTGGTTATTCAGGGATCCTAAGAAATTCACCCTGGTGGCTATCAAGTGATTTTCAAGTTTTGTACAGGACTGGCACTAAATATTTGAGGTATCTTTCTAGTCTAATAGCCAGATAACAAGCAGTTGTACAAACCAATCAGCATTGTTTACAAAAAGCTATGGCCACATAAGGATCCCCAGGAAAGGGGGATGCCCAGAAAAACAGTGGCGCAGAAATGGGATCGGAGTAGCTGTCAAAGTCTCCTCTGGGCAAGACAGCATTTGTTCCTTTAGCCTGCTTAGAATGCAGCCAGTGGCAATGGGTCTCCTAGGATCTGTGCTCACTATTTAGACAGCCTTTCCGATTAGGGAGGGGGCATAGGATTCTGCAGCACAGTCTGCTACCATCTCCACCCTCCTCCCAGGCCCGGGCCTCCATCCAGCTCACCCTCCCCCTGCCCAATTCTGCCCCCTCCCCACCTTCCCCCCACTCCAACAAATTTCATTGCTGCCCAGGGGTACAACCTACTGCCCAGCGCAGGCACTGAAGCCTCAGCGCTGGCGCAGGAGTGCCTTACAGTAGTTTTGCATCAGCAGTTGCTGGGGTAGTGCAGTGGCCACCAGCACTGTCCCAGTATAGGATTGGGCCCTCAGTTCTTTTAGCCATGCATAAATTCCCATAAATAAGCGACATGGTGGCGCAGCGGGTTAATTCACTGTTGCTGGGCTTTCCAACCGGAAGGTTGGGAGTTCAAGACTGCGTGATGGAGTGAGCTCCTGTTACTTGTCCCAGCTCCTGCCAACCTAGCAATTTGAAAGCACCTAGAACATAAGAACATAAGAAGAGCCCTGCTGGATCAGGCCAAAGGCCCATCTAGTCCAGCTTCCTGTATCTCACAGCGGCCCACCAGGTGCCCCAGGAAGGCATGAGACTACAAGATGCTTGCATCCTGTTGCCACTCCCTTGCACCCGGTACCAGTAGCCCATCACCTTTGTAAGGAGGTTGCACAATCCATCATTGCCTATAGCCCACGATGGACCTTTCCTCCAGATATCTGTCCAATCCCCTCTTGAAGGCATCAAGACCAGATGCCATCACCACCTCCTGTGGCAAGGAGTTCCACAGATTAACTACCCGCTGGGTAAAAAAGTACTTCCTTTTATCTGTTTTAACTCTCCCAACCCTCAGTTTTAGCGGATGCCCCCTGGTTCTGGTGTTTTGAGAGAGGGAAAAGAACATCCCTCTATCGACTCTATCCCTTCCATGCATAATTTTGTATGTCTCAATCATGTCCCCCCTCAGGCGCCTTTTTTCTAGACTGAAGAGCCCCAAACGCTGCAGTCTTTCTTCATAAGGGAGGTGCCCCAGCCCCGTAATCATTTTTGTCGCTCTCTTCTGCACCTTTTCCAACTCCACTATGTCCTTTTTAAGATGCGGCGACCAGAACTGGACACAATATTCCAGGTGTGGCCTAAATGCAAGTAGATAAATAGGGACCACTTCGGTGGGAAGGTAATGGCCTTCCGTGCGCTACGGCGTATAGTCATGCCAGCCACATGACCACGGAAGCTTGTCCTTGGACAAAACGCCGGCTCTACAGGCTTTGAAACGGAGATGAGCACCGCCCCCTACAGTCGGTCACGACTAGAGCATTCTGTCGTGGGGAAACCTTTACCTTTTTATTCCCATAAGCAGGGGCATGTGAAATGGAAGAGACTGATAAGTTCTCCTCTAAAGAAGATTATATGACATGACTAGGATGAGGAGTGGGTGGGAAATCAGACTCTGGCACTAGTATTTAAACATGTTAATTTCCCCTATCCTTGAGCTGGTCTTAAGCCTAAAAATCAAGTTTGTCCAAGAACTAGAAATACTTTCCTAGTCTTGAATGTCCTATAGATGTCTACAGTTACAAACTGACTATATAAATCTTGCAACAATTGTTGTCAATTCTTGTAGGTCATATTAAGTGTCCTATATCAAGGAATGAGTCCTCCAATGTCAAGTAATTCCTCACCCCGTACCTCTCTCTGAGGATAGGTGACTTTCTGCGACACTCAGGAACTTTCCAGCAGGAGTCTGTGGAGAATGCCACTTCAGCACCTCACCACAGTAGTAAATAATATGCAAAACTGGCAAACATCAAATGTGCAAAACTGGCAACATCATGGGAACAAATATGCAGACAAGGACAATTGCTACCTGCAGAACTATCACCACATATAGCGGCCTATGGGGCTAGAAGAATTTCAATTTGTCAGCATCATGCTATGTGCCGCACAGTGCTCAGACAGTATTTAAATCGCTTGACACCAGAATCTCATTGGATCTCAGGAGTCCAAGCGGCTCAGCACCAGAAAGTTTACCCAAATCTGGCAGCATACATGTTGCCTCAGGGAGAGTCTTAGTCTAGGACAGACAGGAAATAATCTGAACTGGCTTTTCAAGGCAGATGCAAAAAAAAAAAAAAAAAAAGGCCTCCAAGCAAGGCCAAGAATGGAAGTAGCAGCTTGATTCAAGCTACCTCAGCTCTCCATGACAGAACTGCCCCTCAGGCAAGCAAGCATGGAATGTCACACGTTTGCAGGCATGTGTACAAATTCTGTCTCGAATGGCATTCCCCCCTTTAAAATTCAATTTACAGCTGGATATTAAAAATGGGACAAAGCAGATTTCCTCTTGCTCGCCTAAGTGTAACCCACCTCCTTGCCCCATTTGTCTCTGCAAAACTTGCCTAATCAAATACTAACTACGGCAGAACAAACTCAGAAAAGAACCACAGAAATTTAGAGACTGTATGGAAATGCAAAATTAGAAACTTGTCTAGATGGTCAGACAAGCCTGCTATCTCAGTACAGGAAAAGGAATAGCAGTCTAAGAAAGATGGTTATCATTCAGCTGCTCCCCACCACTAAAGGACAAGACCGGCTGTCTCCCTAGGCCTTGCAAAGAACCAATATCAGAGCCTCTTTTTCACCCCATCTGCAACCTACAAGACAATCAAAGGACTCTATGCCAAGGCATGGAACCAGGATGCCTGTTACATGTCTGGCCTATGCAATGTCACCACTCTGGGTGCACTTGCCAAGAGCGTTTGAATTCCTGCCACCAGACAGGTTTTTGAGGTACCCTGAAAAGAGGCCAGAAGGGTGTGACCCCTTCAATGTTGGACATTTTGTTCCTGTTTCATAAGAGCCATGAAGTCATAAAGAGCCTTGTTCAAAACAAGCTGCATCAAGGGATAGGATTTGGGGAGAGGTTTCAGCACATCACAAGCAGCAGGGCTGACCCAGCCTTAGGGGGGCTGGAGTGAAGAAGGGGTGAGAAGCGGTTCACACAACTAGTACCGGGAACAAAAGAGACTCTCACTCTCACCCCAGAGGCAGCGAGTCCATTTCCCTATGGACACTTTTAACAATGTGAGGTGAGATGGAGATGGCACCTTTCCTAACTAGGGAATGCCCTCCTCTCTGGCCTGACAGGCATGGCTGAGACCCCCTTTCACCAGCGCTATCCCCTCGCCCCATTCACAAAGAAGGAATTTTCTGGAAGAAATGCTGGGGATACACAGGGCCCCTAGGCGGTGGGGGGGAGAAAGATGTAGGGGTGGGACCCGAGGGGGGAACACGTGAGGTCACGGGGGGGGCGATTGGGGTGCAGGAGAGGCAATCTAGGCGGGGGGAAGGGCAGAGTGACAGAAAGCAAAAGGGCGATAAAGGAGGGGTCTAGCTGGGCCTTAGTCTTCTGCCCTGTTTTGTACGGGGGGGGGGCTCTGCCTGCCCCCCACTCACACAGGCCTCCTCATCCTTCGGGGGGAGGGGCGCTGGCGGGGGGAGGGGTGTCTTGGGGGGCGGACCACCCATTTGCTCACCGTGGGAGCCCCCGCTCGGCCCTCATGGCGCCGCCGCTCCCCGCTGCTGCTGCTGTCGCCGCCGCTTCCTTTCCTTTCCCCCTCCTCTCCTTCTTCCCTCAGAGCCGGCTCAGCCGCTCCCGCCCCTCTGCGCATGCGCCGCGGCGTCCGGCCTAGTCGCTCGGCCTTGCCCCAAGGGGAGGGTCACAGGCTCCTCCATGCGACGACACACTTCCGGTGCCCTGTGGAACGTGCCGGGGCAAGTGAAGAATCTCCGATCCAGAGGGAAACAGGGCCAGGCAATCAAAGCGCAGCCAGAGGCTCCCACCCGCAACTAGTGGCGCTCTACTCTCAACCGGAAGTAAACCCGTGACTCCCGTCTTTCTGTGTCTACAACTTTGCCAGGATCAAGATACCATTTGGGTCATACTGCGCATGAGCAGCATTTCATTCTAGTCCCTACCTATAGACCTTGAATAAACTAGAGTGACAGTTCTTTTTTGTCCCCATCCCGGATTTCCTGGTTCTTTAGTAGGCTCTCTCGTTAACTGCTAGAAGACGACAATGGACAAATCCCCGACCTTACCCTTCAAGTGATTGGACAGGAGTAGCTAAGTTTGTTTTGCCGCCCTACGATTAAAAATAGAAGCACTGAGAGGAAGAGCGCCCACTCTTCCTCAAGGGCTTTGTGATCTTTTTAAGATTGAACGGCAAACATTGCCCGCGGTGGGAGTGAATAAATAAACCAACAGTACTAGTGTACCGGGGGGGAGGCTGGTGGTAAGAGAGGCACTTACAACAATATTCTTATATCGTATTATTTATTATCCTGCTTTACAAAGAGAAAGGTCTCTGTCCCGAGAGGCTCACACTCTGTCAATCGAAGTACTGTATGGCCGAGTGTCTGAAGAGAACCCTATTGTAAACACTGCTGATCTTGCCCTATTGCAGAGTGGGGAGGTTATAACCACCTTGTATTATGATCTCCATGTTCAAATGATAGCAAAGGCCATCTAACTATAATCACTGATCTGTTTTCTATTAGAAGAATGTCAAAGAGCCAGACCTTCTTTGCAGTCCTGCACAATACACATATTATCATGATACAGACAAACGATTACAACTTGCGGGATCGGAAGTCACGGGTAAAGACATGGTGAGAATTGTGTCTGGGAGAGCATCTGAAATCATCGTATAATCATGATGAAAACACAGCCCGAGATCATTCCACATCTGTAGCAAAGCTAAACCACCGCCCAACCCGCAAGCCAGCGTTTAGGGGCTTAGCACACGCCCCTTGTGCTCTATTCACTTTCCCGCAGAAAAGCATACCTACGTTTTCATCCCCTGAACAGCGCAAAATGGAGAACCCAAAGCAAACCAGATGTTGGAACTACCAAAAGGGGGCTCTCTTTTACCAGCTCCCTCTATAGGGCTGTACCTGTTACCACCACAAAACCCAAAATAATAGGTGTGCATGGATTAATTAATCCCACGTAATTACTTTCATTTGCTAGTAATCAAAATTGAATGCAGCTGGAATTGCTTCTGAAAAATATGTGCCTACAAGAACAAGTGCAAACAGGCCTCTATAAGTATTTCCTTCAGAAATTAAATGACAGTTCAGTGAGGATTGCTTCTAAGTAATTATGTATTGGATCACAAGCTTAGAGTCCATCTTCAACAAGTTTATTTTGAAGTTTAAAAAAAAAAACCTATACCAGGCTTACACTAACTAGTAGCCACTGTTGGAAGGAGGTCTACCTGTCCCAATTCAAGATAGGCCAACTGAAGCAATCAAACAATATGTGAAGAACTGCAAAGATTGTGTAAAGAACAGTCTAAAAGTATGCTCATTCAGCACTTCTGGAACTTGGCAACCTGTGCACAACCCTGGTGAAAGGACAGGCTGAGAAAGTCACAATCAAATGCTTACCTGAACACCATCTGCAGTCACCTATTCAAAGTGGTTTAGGTTACATATTGCAGGATATATCTCAAAGAATCCTGCAAATTGTCACTTTCCAAAGTTGTTTGATACCCCTGTCAGTAAACAATCTCCAGTGTTCTTTGGATGAGAGTGAGTTTAACTAGGTTTATAGAGCACGTGGATCATACCTATTCAGGAAGACTGCTGCTTCCGCCCTGGAATTTTGGTAGGTGTAGTTTTTTAAACCCTTCCTTGTTGAGCTACAGCTGCCAAAATTCCCTCTTCTACAAAATGGTTAACGGTATAAGCACTCTGCCCCTCTTTGGATCTGGTAACCCTATTCATAGGGTTAGAGACCCACAAAATGCCCACCAGAAAAAAACCAGCACCCCCCTCCACACACACAAATTAAGGCTGCTTTGTGTATTAAAGCCCACATAAAATCCATCCACTTACTGGTCTGGATCATCACTGAATAGCAGGCACCTTTAAATGCTTGAAATGATTTCTCTTTCTCTGCCTAGCTTTCTTTGCTGTGGGGTTTCAAACAACCCACAGCTAGGGAAAGGCTATCTAAGCTCAGCAAGAAAAGAACAGAAACTTCCAAGAACAAGACACATTATGTCTGCTGCCTAAAAACGGGACAGGAAAGGAATTGCTTCTTTTTATGGAGATAATTCACACGAGAGACCAGAATATTCTCTGCCTGGAGAGAACAAGCCATCATGCTAGCACAGGGCTATGTAAGCAGACTAAGTTTAGCAACAGCTCCAGGGCAGTTAGTTGTTCCCTCTGAAATCTTGCTTTGTCTTCCTTCCAGAGTGAAATGGCACTGAAATGAACACTTCTTCGGCACCTCCTTGGGCAACCTCACAGCCAGACAATGCCTCAGGATCAAGGGATATGTACGATATCACAATTAAAGGGAAGGGCAGGAAAAACATAATTGCCTTCTTGCAAAAAATAAAAATCACACCATCCCTTTAAAGGCGATTGTAACCACATCTACTTGTAGCTCAAGAAGCCCTGAAGGCCAGCCACATCCCTCAAGCTTCTGCTACAGTCTTGTGGACCAAATACTAATAATGCTGCAGGTCTCAAGCCCTATGTGGGATCTCCTGACATGAGAAGTGAGATCCTGCTCTTGCCAAGCAGAGTTGGTTCCTAGGGGTCGGGCCCACGGCAGACCCAGCTAGACATCCAGTTCTTGTCAGGAGCACCAAATGCCATGCAGCACCACCCAGGGAGCTCACTTCTTCAGCTTCACACAGAGCTTCAGCCGCACATCACACAAGAAAGCGTCCATCAGGTCATGACCAGCCTCGGAAGCAATCTTACTGATCAGTTGGCCATGCTGGCCAATCAGCATCTTCTACGCAGAGATAAGGAGAGAGGGAAAGGCATTGTGTTTGCTGCATGATCTGCAAGTTCAGTATCCCAAGATCCCAAGCTAAAAGCATTATGATAGCCATTTGTATAGAACGCTGCATTTTGGCCAACTCTCATTTTGCTACATGGTTGTAGCAGACCACAACCATGCTGGAGACACAGGTAAAAAGATACTGTGGAAAACACTGTGAAAGAGACACAGGTAACCACATTTCAGTCACACTCTTTCTTCTGAAAAAAACAAACCTGTAGCAGTTTTATTCTGATCAGGCTACCAGTTCACAAGAACCCAATATCCAGAACCCAATATCCAACCTGCATTTATTTTACTGCAGGAAGGGGCTAAATAGGGCATGTCTGTTTGTGCACATATAGATGTGTGCTTCCACCCTTCCCCTCCCATCTGAAGAAAATATTCATGCCCTGAGGGAGGGGAATCCTGTCCTGAACCAAGATGTGCAAGGAGCATTATTCTCTCTCTCTATATGCAGCTTTTATTTAGAAAAAGCACTCACTTGAAGCTACATTCTACCTGCAAAAAGCAATTTGAGAAAAAAATTATTTCTCAGTACTGCTGCTTCTGAGAGAGAAGCAGCACTTCTGATTGAAAGCATGCTTCTAGCGCAGTGGTTTCCCCAAATTTTTAGCATTGGGACCCACCTAAAAAAAGTTTCACTTTGCCAGCCACTCAAGCCTCTGTGGCTATCATGGCAATCCCCCCCCCCCCATGCACTCAATGTCACCTCCAAGTAACTGGTTGTTTAACCCTTGATAGGTAAAGGTTTCCCCACGACCAAATGGTCTAATTGTGACTGACTGTAGGGGGCGGTGCTCATCTCCATTTCTAAGCCAAAGAGCCAGTGTTTGTCCAAGGACAAGCTTCCGTGGTCATGTGGCCGGCATGACTATATGCCAAGGCGCACGGAACACCGTTACCTTCCCACCAAAGTGGTACCTATTTATCTACTCACATTTTGTTTACGTGCTTTCGAACTGCTAGGTTGGCAGGAGCTGGGACAAGCAACAGGAGCTCACTCCATCACATGGTCTCAAACTCCCAACCTTCTGGTCAGCAAGTTCAGCAACAGCGGTTTAACTCGCAGCACCACCTCATCCCTTCTTTAACCCTTGATGCGCATAGCCTAATCTACCCTGTCAGTTTCACAAACCACCAAAATTGGGTCATAACCCACTGGAGGGCCACAGACCCACAGTTTGGGAACTGCTGCTCTAGCATATCTGCTTGTGCAAACATCTAGTTTGGCCCTTTGTTTATTCAAAGACATCTGTTACCACACCCCAGTTACCTCAACCAATTAATTTTAGGAATAAATGCAGATTATTCTTGTTACAATTAGTCTGACGTTTGTAATTCTATTTCTAAACAATGAAGTTGGACAGATGTCTGCACTGGACCAGAAAACAGTTTCCTCCCACATTCTATAGGGCAATGTTCTATTTGTAGCTATACATATACAGCAGTGTATATGTACATTTGATGAAATGGGCTCCAGCCTATTCAAGCTTATGCTACAAGAAATCTGTTTACCTTTAAGGGGCCAAAAAATCTTCTGACTAGGAATTTTCACCATCACCCACAACATAGAGCTTGGCATTGACAGCACATAATGGCCAGAGATTGATTGATTTTAGAACATTTCTATTCTGCCTTCCCTCCAAATAAATGGGGCACCTTTGGTGGCTCACAACAATGAATTAACAGAATTGCATGTTAAATGCAGTGGCACACAGGTTAGTTTGTAGGGTGGAAGATTGTGCTTTTGAGCATGAGGGACTGAACTAGATTACCACGGGCTCCCTCCCACTTCACAAGTCTATGGGAACGTATGTTTAAGTTGAGAAGACTTATTTGCAAAGGCTATCCTTCCCCCCTTTCAAAGACACCGGTACTTTTTAAGAAATGAGTGGCCAACGTTCCATCTTGGGCCATCTTTCCTGGGCAACTTGACAAAGATGTAATCGTAAGAATCCTCTACTACTAACTTTCTTGAGAAGGGTGGGGGAAGAAGTGATCCACTACTCACCATGTGAGTCTCCTTCTGAACCAGCAGATTCTGCAGGATGACCAGCTCCCCACCAGGGCCCTCCTCCCATGCCTCTGTCCTCTGCAAGGAAAAAAGAGAGCCCCCACATCTACAGTGACTAACTACTAGGATGGCAGGGGAGATGGGAAGCCTGACCCTCCCCACATTATGCACTGACCTGGACCACGGTGTACGGCACCTCTTCAGGCAGATACTCAAGCAGTTTTTCACGGATAACGTTATCACAAATCTCCTGAGGGGACTGACTGGTCAAGACCTCACTGTGGAACTCCCAGGGACCTGGCTTGGCTTGCATCAGGAGATACCTCTGTTGGCAAAGATAGCTAGTGTCATGGCAGGAGGTGCTTACTCAGTGCTTCCAGGTGGCCAGCATGGCCTGAACATCTGCAGGCCTGACTTTTCTGGTAGGCAGCAGGAAGGCATCTGGGGACCACTCACACACCAGGTGCAGGCTTCTCCCACACTTAACTATTCTGCCAAGCAGGCCTGGATGGCATCAATTGGGTCTTGCCTCCTAGAATGGTCTTTTAAGGAGCCACACTCACACTCTCTCAGGACTATTCAATTAGGATGCAAGATGACCTAGCCAGCTTTCCCTCCTGGCCTCATGCCAGAGCCATCATCTATACACACACTACCTATTTATGGTAGCTATTGGCATCCCAGCATAGCTGCCTTGCTGGATCAGACTTGGATCCACTTTGGAATTCCAACAGCAGCCAGCCAGATGCCACTGGCAAACTCCATGCAAGGCACAAGGGTGATGACTCAGCTCCATTTGTCTTCAACAACTGCTTCACAGGGGAACATTACTTCAGTAGCAAGAGGTTCCAGGTAGCAATGATCTCAGAGAGTTGACAAATCGATGCTGGGAATTTGTGTAGGACTAGTGGCCCTTACCACATCTTCCAATAGCAAGTTCCATATGTTAATTTTGCATGAAGCAGAATTTATTCTGTAGTGCTGAACCCACTGTCAAATCAACTTTGGTCTACAATTATAACTAGCAAAAACACTTACCTTTCTACTTAATGCATTTATAGCCCACCATTCCCTCACATGGTGAGCACTCCCAGATAGTTCATAATTTTAAGCTTTCAATTCAATTAAGAAGCCCACCTCTAATTGCCTTACTTAGGAAGTTAAAGAGTGCAGCTCTTCTTGGAACTGAAACACCTAAAGCCACTCATCTCAGCCAGATCAGCAATTTTTTTCTTTCTGACCCCTGAAGATCTGGGGTGTGGGTTGAGGAATGCTTACCTTCAGTGTCTCCACCTCCTCTCCATTAACAGCAGCCAGCATAAAGATCTCCTGGAAGTGGGGCCAGCCTTTCCTGGCTCTTCTTTTCTGCTTGCCTGTGTTCTCCTTTGCAGAAATCAAACCCACACCTTTAGGGACCCTGCTAGCTTCTGCATCCAAAGGAGATCCAGCTTGAGATTCACAAAGTACCTGCAGACCTCCTGGTGTAGCAATTGTACTTTCAGGGGTCACAGAAACCTGGGCATCCTCAGATGGGCTGTTACTGGCAGGCACAGACTTCAGCACAGACATAATGTTCAGCTTCTTTCCATCAACAACCCCTTCAGTGAGCTCTGTTACTAAGTCCAAGAGAAGAGCTTTCTTCTTTAGCAGATCCACCTGAGAGGAGCAGAAGGAAATTGGAAGCTATACATAGGGAAGGCAAATGCGGTAGAAGTCTTCTAAGCATTTCATTAACGTAAGCAACAAAAATATTGTCAAGACTTTGCTCCAATATTGACCACCCACCACCATAGGGCTGAAGAGGGTTTGTCCAGCAATCTCATCTAGCCGCTGTAATATTAAAAAGCAGGGAGCAAAACTCTATGAAGAAAAAGTACTTTCAGCCAACATGTTATGAGACTAGTTAAAGTAATGCGTTTTGAGATAGCAGCTCAGTTACTCCAAAACAGGCAACTGGCCTTCCCCAAAATGACCAGGGATCACACTGTTTAAGACTTTTGCTCCCAGTGAACAAAAAGATTATTATTAGAAGTATATCCTGCCTTTCCTAGGCCAAAGCAAATGCCCAAGGTGGCTTCCAGAGTTACATAATAAAAGTATATTATAAAACTAACTAAAAAACATCAAGAACAAAAATATTAGAACATTAGTTTTAGCATTAAAAACACAAACATAAAACATTTTAGAACAGGCCAAGACCCAACACATTAGGCCACTGGGGCAGGGAACACAATTGTCTGAGGGACAGCCAAGCTACAGCACCATTCCAGAGGTAAACAACCACCCATCATCCAAATGCCAGATGAAATAGATATGTTTTGAGCCCTCTCTGAAAAGCTATAGGGGGAAGTTCTTAATTCCTCCGGAAAGTAATTCCATAATTGTGGCACCGCTACAGAAAAGGCCCCCAAGCTACCATTCCTTTAATTTATGATAGAGGCGGCACTTGAAGTAGAGCCCATTTAGATGACTTAAGAGGGTGAGCTGGAATGTATGGGAGAAGGCAGTCTTTTAGGTAGCTTGGTCCCAAGTTGCAAAGGGTCTTAAAGCTCAGTACCATCATCTTGAATTGAGACTGGAAACAAATAAGCAGCCAGTGGAACTGCTCAAGCAGTGGTCCAACTGAGTCAAATTGACTAGCCCCTGTAACTATCCAGGCCACTGCATTTTGCACCTTCCAAACTGTCCTCATGGGTAGCCCCACATACAGCAACTTACAGTAGCAGTCTAGTCTTGAAGTCACCAGTGCATGAACTACCATGACAAGGTACCATGACAATGGCTCAGATATAGTGAGAGTTGGTGCATCATTGATCTCAGAGAATCACCAGAAATAAATTCTTCCAGAAAAAGACTGGAGGACAAAAATCAAGCAGAAAACCTCTTGCTTACCTTGTTCAAGACAAGGACGCTGGGAACCTGCGGAAACTGAGAGAGGCAATGAAGTACTCGCGGGGGGGAGACTGTTCCGTGTATAGTGATCAGACACATCAACGAGGACCAGCACTTCAGAAGAGAGAGGTTGTAAGTTCAGCTGGGAACAATACTTAAACATTTGTTTCTCAGCCAGTTTTAACGTAAACCAAACTTTAAAATGAATTTCGGCCAGCCCGTGGGGAAGCGTCTCTCCAGAGACCATAGCAGTGGTTCCCAAACTTTTTGGCTGATGGTTCCCTTGACCTATTGGACCACTGTCCACAGCTCCTCATTAGGGCTACAATCCTATACATTGTATAGGGCAGTAGGGTTTTTGTGAGGATTCCACAGCTCCCCTGGGAGTCGTGGCTTACAGTTTGGGAACCGCTGGACTATAGGTTTATCTTCCCACCTTGTCCCATCACCTGGTAAGCAGGTGCAGCAACAGAGGATGCCAAGCAGCATGCGCAATGAGGGAAGCAAGCAAAGAAGTCATGTCCCCACCTAAGTCTGCACTCTTCAAGCTCTCCAAGGGGTCATACAGCAGAGATTTTTCCAAGTTATGCCTGAGAGAGAAGTTGCAAGGAACACATTGTGAGTTCCACCACATGCCCAATCCTCACCTGGTCCCTTCACAACAGAACCAGTATCCCAAGCTAGAATTGTACCTTTTGGCTTTAGCAGAAGTGGTGAGGCCAGGGGTATCCAAAATAACCTTGGGGAAGAAAGATTTCTTTATTTGAAAAGCAATAATGATTCTTGCTGCACCTTGAAGACAAACCAATTCATTTCAGTGCAAGCTTTTGTGGCCTGTAGCCCATTTCATTAGATGCATGACATGAAATCCACAGTAGGCAGGCATCTACAGACATACACGGATACAGAGAGAAAGAAAATACTGTAAAAGATGGAGTCAGTGGGCTATGTGGTGGAAAAGGAACAAGTGCCACAAATACTCTATGGCAGAAAAACAAACAAACCTAGAACAGCTACCCATCTGGAAGTTATTTAAAACCAGAGGTTTCTGAATAAAAAAGATGGTTAATCACAAAGCAAATTGACAGCAGACATAAAACACAGGGAACCTTCTTATTCATCAGCTGTTCGCTGTCAATAGCTTTTTTTCTCCTTCTACAATATGGTCAGCAATCAGTAGCAGTAATTTAAATATAAGATATATATAGCTGATGCTGGTCATTAACACAAATGGGTGGAAAAAAATTAGGCAAACTCAATGGCTATGCAACAGAAGTCCATATTCAGAGTCTACCACCAATTGTCACATGCTGGAATCCACCAATGAGGGACAGCTCTCTATTATGCCCCATCTGCACATTTTATAAGGAGTGCCTGGCTGATTATATTTGGACAGAGTATTTTAGTTAATTCTTAGCAATACACACCAGCTGTGTGTCCTCCTTTGTAATGATGCCCTGAGCATTGCATCTTGTTGTATGCACCTTCTTGGATACTGGCAAGACCTGCAAGGAAATAATCCGTAAGTTTATTTCAAGGAAGTGCTGGAGACCAGGCATGAATCTTCCCATATCTGTGAAGACTACAATCTTCAATGTCTCACCTTACGGCCCAAAAGTTGGTTTGAAAGGGTTGACTTCCCAGCATTCGGGGCCCCAATGACAGCAATTCTCAAGACTTTAGGATTCTCCGGCTGATCCGGTTGGTGCCCCAGCAAGTTATCTTGCTCCTCTATAGGAAAAAAAAATCTCTCTCAGGCTGGGTTAATGCAAACTTGAGAGCATGACTCTGTAATTTCCAGACTGTCTGCCAGACTATTGTGACAAGAATAATTAAGTACCTACAGGCTCCCATGAGCCTGAAGTAGTTGTCTAATATGCAGGAGAAGGTACACATGGCAAGGTCTAATGAATAGTGCATCTCTACATGACATTTCCACTTTCACTGTACTGACATTTCCACTCCCAATCAGCTTCATTTCTGAGCAGGTCACTCTTTTGCCCCTCTGCATCATGTGCAATTCAAGAGCCACTCCTGATATGCAGACACAGCAGAATTACCCACTTCGAGACAAGGCTGTCTATCGTTTGCTTGTACAACTCCAAGCACAACTCTTACTTCTCCAATCACAATGAACAGTGACTCTCACAGAAACACTGGAGGACAGCTTTCAATCAGAGCAGTTGTTTCTTACTCTTACTCACTCTAAATATATATTTTTGTGGCTGTTAAAGAATTAAGTAGGCCTCCAATTTTAATTCAGAAAAAAATCTCACTCCTGTGTGACACATTTGGGCACACTACCTTTCCTCTTGCACCATTTTCACTGAAGAAAGCATTAAAGCAAAGAAAGAATATGAAAGACTTATTTTAATGAGCATACACCTCCCCCACCACTTTCCTTGAACTGGTGAGTCAAACTGAACAGGCTCCATTCCCTCCTTCCACAAGCACTTCTATCAACCATCAACAGTGGTGTAACCAGGTCATTTGACACAAGGCCCGAATTTTTGGCACCCTCCATACGACTTATATTTATATTTTTAACATTTTATACAGTCTTTCTCCAAGGAGCCTGGGGTGGTGTGCATGTTCCCTCCCCTTCTCATAACAACCCTGTGCGGTAGGTGAGGCTGAGCGACAGTAGTAGTCATGACATGAAATGAATAATAATAATAATGGCCAGAAAATAAATGCAGTGAATATTTCCCCACAAGCAATGGATGAATGTCTGTACCCTGCCCAACTATCAGGGCTGGCTCTAACAGCAGTGGGGCCTAATGTGGGGCATTCCTGCGGGGCCCCCAACCAAACCAACCCCCAACCCTCCACTCACCAAGAAGAGCTCTGTTCGTGCCACATGCAAAGCATGGCATGTCAAAGTAGTTGGTGGTGATATCATAACATCACCGCCAACTACTTCTAGGTGGCCCATTTTGGGTTGTTCAGAGGCAGAGGCAGATGGGAGAGACCAAGTTAAAGCTGCTCTGCTCGCCCCACTGACATATATCCCATAGAGATCCCAGCTGCAGCCACAGGCAATATGCTCACCCTGCTAGTGGGGGGCCTGATGTGACGACATTGGTCGCATTGGCTTAAAGCCGGCACTGCCTGCTATTGCTCCCCTGCACATCCACCTCTTGTCGCTCCAACCACATCATGCCCTTTGCTTAGTTACTCTGATTTCCTGTCGACTCCCACATAAGATCTCCCTTGCAGCCTGGAACCACCTCCCACAAAGTCTGAAGCCCGAACCCCAACCCAGTCCCCATGCTGCATTGTAACTAGACCTCAGTATAAGATAAAGAATTCTCCTCAGCCATTCCTTAGATCTGCCTCCCTCCCCTTCCTCTGTGTTCTTCCTTATGTCTCAATCAGACTGTGAGCCTATAGGACAGGGATCTCTTTCTTCACTCTGTGTAAAAAGACCATGCACATGGATGGCACTGTAAAAATATGAAGAACTTATTCCATACACACAGAATGTGTGGACAGCACAGAGGTAAGAGCAAGACATCCTGGGCAACCCACCAAGGAAGGCTGTGAGGGCCCTGGATGCTGTTGCACTGATGAAGTTAAGCACACCTCAGAACACTCAGTGTCTGAATTAGATATTGCCCAAGCATCTTATGCAAGTCACACGGAGTTCCCAAAGGAAAGCTCAATATTTTTACAAACACTACAATAAATCATAAAAGGCACATTTCCTTTTGAGTCTTCACAGTTACATGTTCAACCCTAGTCACTCTGGTGGTTTGCATAGTCCCACTACATGAATTAATGTTTGTAGGGTTAAAACAACAACTCAGAACTCGAGGAAGGAGGGGAATGCTTTCCATTTTAGTTTCCTTTATTAATTCAGAAAGCTCATAACCGTTCACTATTTCACAGCTATTGTGACCAATATAATTACAGGTTGATAATCCCTTATCCAGACTGGTTGGGATGGGAAGGTGTCCAGATGTTGGAATTTTTCTGGATTTTGGAGTAACTGCATACATATAATGAGAAATGCTTCCTCTTTTCACTATTACACATTTGGCTGTCTGCTGGTCTTGGATAAAGAAGTCTGGATTTTGGAATATAGTCTAAATTTCAGATGTCCAGATAAGAGATCATCTACCTGTAGCTGAATTTCAGTTCCTATTGCGCTTGATCTGCAGTGCCCAACCTGGGGGTTGCGACCCCTTAGATAATGCATTTTTAAAAATCCACCCCCTTACTGGGGGATAGTGGACAACAGAGACTTGTAGGCAACGGTGCCAGTCACTTCTGGGTTTTCCCCATGGTCAGGAAAGTCAGAAATGAGTTTTAACCGAGCTTCTTACCTCCCTTTCTTTGTGTGGATAACTTGGAAATGACTGGCATTGTCACCTACAAGACTTCAGAAGGTTCTCAACCCTGCCTTTAAGGGGCAGGAGGTTGCCAAAGATTCTGTTCTTTTAAGCAATAGTTTCCATTTTAGTAGACATACCCATCATGCCTCTTGTGACCCCCAATTCAACAATTCCTCAAACAGCGGAGACATCCCAAAACTCACCTTTAAAGGCACTTACAGGAGGTGGATGCTGACCAACCTTACATTTTGTTTCCTCACCAGAAATCCCAAGGATATAATGCAGGGCAGAGTCATTTCCAAACAAGCGAACAGGGAAAATCTTGCCCTGTTGGGCTCTGTTTTTCAGGAAACAGGTGCTAATACCTGAAACAGAAACAATTTCATTTTAGAACATCTTTATATCAGATCAAAGATACTGCTCAGTTTATTGGTATAGTCAATGACAAGCACAAAATCAAAGATACTGAAGAAAAAGCTTCAGGATTCCAGTTCCTGATCATCAAGAATCTACAACTTGTGGTGACCTTGCCTGTTGCACCAGGAGGCTACATTTTTGTTTCAGTGTTCTATGTAAACACCTCCAAGCTTCTCTAAGTACAAGAATGATGAATACAATAAATTGAGGAAGAAAAAAATTGGCTGACTATAGTCACTATTTTTCCTCATCTGCTAACCATCTGCCATAAACACCACTAAAACATTCCCCTGCTTCAAACCACATCAAGAAATCCTTGGCCCCTCTTTCGTCTTTGATGCCTCATCCCATTCTCTGACCAGGATTCTGCTACCTTTGTCAAAAATCAAAATTAAAACAATCAGAGCTGATATTGCTTCTTCTGTTCCCCCCTTTCCTTCCCACAACCTTCTTTCCCACCCTGTCATGAGCAGACTACCCTCTTGTACTCATCAAATCCCTTTCTCTTCCCAACTTCTGGTTTCCTTCTCCCCTGCTGTTCTCCCACTTCCACCACATCATCAACCTGTTTCTCTTCTTGGACTCCCTCCCTACTACAGTCAAGCATGTCACTGTTTCCCTATTCCCCAAAAAATGCATTCCATGATCCATTCTCCCACTCCAACAGTCACTCAATTATCCTTACTCTGTTAGCCTCCAAACTCCCAGAATATGTATTTGATTCCAGACACATTCCCCTTCAGTGCTGCTGGTTTCTACCACCACCATTCCCAAGCTGCCTTAAAAAATAATTCTGAACCATTGACAATGTTACCATTCACTCAGGCATCAGGTTCAAAGTCCTGACTTTAACTTTTTCTCTCCCCTAATCGATCTGTTGCTAATTCACACTGCTGCTCCCTCCAGCAAACTAATACCAGTATCAAGTTCCACTATCCCCTTTTTGTGATGTGGCGACCAGAACTGTATGCAGTACTCCAGATGTGGCCTTACTATTGATTTGTACAATGGCGTAATATTGGCAGTTTTATTTTCAATCCCCTTTTTAGTTATCCTAAGCATGGAATTGGCCTTCTTTACCACTGCTGTGCACTGGATCAATACTTTCATTGAGCTGTCCACTAGCACCCCAAGATCTCTCTTAAGATCCATCACAGGCAGCTCAGAACCCATACGTGAAACTTTGATTTTTTGCCCGAATGTGCATCACTTTACACTTATCTACACTGAAATGCATCTGCCATTTTGCTCCCTGTTCCCTCAGTTTGGAGAGATCCATCACAACATCTTTTGGCAGAGAGTACCGCAATCAATTTAGATCAATTTGATCGGTAGATCAATTTCCCAGGCACTGAACAGTCTATTAGTACCGATTCTTTCAACCACAGAAACTGAAGCACGCATCCTCTTCATGCTACGCAGCCCTTCCGCCTCCCCATACCACCTGAGGGAACGCAGCGCAGCTCTCGTAGAGCCCGAAGCCCAGCCAGACCCAACGTCCAGGGACAGCGGAAGACGATGCCCGTAGCCGCTGCCATAGCAACGGCCTTCAGACCTCAGAGATGAGTACTCCTGATATGATGTGCGCCGCCACCTTCGCCCGCCTTGTGGTGCGAAGAGCATTATGGGAACAGCGGCTGCTTCCTATTGGGTAGAAAAGGAAGAACGGGAAACCATAGAGAGCTTAGGGAGAGAGCGGTCCTCAACGTCGAGGAGCTGCCCAGAGCATTGTGGGCCGGTTTTCTTTTTTTGTGAGTCACCCAGCCTGATTGCCTAGAAGGAGCTGATTTGAGGGGTGGCGGTTGCGTTATTTTTCAAGCGGACCTAAAAGGTACAGTAATTCCGAACATGTGCAGCAGCATGCTTTTCCTTTGTGAAATAAAGCCCTTTATAGCTTTACTGTCGCTGAGCGACTGAATATCTGCTTTGCACATAGACCAGCGCTTCCCAAATTGTGGGGTCACAACCCAATTTTTGGTGGGTCGCAAAACTGACAGAGTAGATTAGGCAATGTGCATCAAAGTGATGTAAGGGGTGACCGGGTCCAGGTCCTTCTCTCTGTCTCCTCCCCAGCCCTCCCTCCATCTTGGGGACCCCTAAGAGTTTTGTGCCTGGCGAATCTCCCGCCTACCACCCTTTTCCTCACAACCATTTCAAGAACTTGAAACGTTCCTGTGCCAGAAAACTCCAACAGCAATGCACATGAACTGTATAATTACCTTAATCAAGATCACCCATTGAAACCTTTTGACTGTAGGGTGTTTCCAAATCTACCTCTCACCGATTGTCTTGGCCTATCCCAGTGATTAACCTCTTTATCACCCTGGTGCCAGACTCACATTCCATTGATTATCATAAATTTCCCCTTGCTTGGGGTGGGGGGGTGGGGAGCGAGCAACCAACCAAACGCCATAATGTCCCAAACAACCAACCAGGGTTCCCCAAATCCCAGGTTCACCAGTAATCCAGCCTGCAATAATCAAGTGTATGTTATTGGTTGGTTGGTTGTATCCCCATTTACATGCTAAACTGTATACATGTCTGTTGCAACTGTGTATCATTACACAGGTCCATATCTTTTTTTTTTTCTGCATGGTATGCCGCTTGCATCCTGTGACTTTTATTGCAATAAAACTATTTTTCTTTGGAAACATCAAAGTCCAGCTGGCATTCTTTTCATTGGCTTCCAACCTTTGGGAAGGTTTGGTTTTGGGAAAATCTGGCTTTAACTTTCACAGGAGAAAAAACACACACCGAACCTCACCCAATCTGGCAGGCCTCTGTCTCTTTCCTTAAAGGGACAGAAGCATCAGTGGAATCTCTTTGCAGGGTGATTTCCAGACAACAAAGCGTTAAACAACCTGCTGCTTTGGGGTGCCCAATCACCATTGAAGCTACAGAGGCTTGAGCAGCAGGTAAATGAGGTTTTTAGGTGGGTTCCAATGCTAAAAACTTTGGAAATCACTGGCATCCATCTCCCTGGTAGCATCTCCAGCTGCAGAAGACCCTCTTCTAAAACCCTGGAGAGCTGCCACTGGTTCATGAAGACAGTACAGACCTAGATAGACCAAGGGTCTAACTTGCAAGAAGACAGCTTCATGTACAGTATTTATATTTTCAAACTATTTGGATCTAAAACACAGTGCCTCTGAACATAGGAAACTGCCTTATGCTGAGTCAGACTATTGGTCCATCTATTCCAATATTGTCCACTGACTAGCAGTGGCTGTCCCAGGTCAGAGGAAGGTTCTTACTCAGCTCTTCTCCCTGGACCATGTTAAACATCAAGCGGCAGCGCAGCATGGTGGAGGACAGGCTGCCAATGGGAGGCTCTCTCTTCGCCCAGCATCTGCTTAGACTCCAAAGAGGCTTCTTGGACCACGGGGCGACTGCTGCTGCCTGGGACGAGTCAGGCAGGCTTTCTGCTCCAGCAGGCTCTACTTTGCCCCTGGAGGACGGAGGAGCCTCCCACAGCTGTTCCACACTGGAGAGCCCTTTGGGGCTTTCACTCACTAGCGTGTTAACAGCCGGGCTGCTTTCTGAAGCAACCTTGGGGAACCGACCCTTCAGAAGAGGGAAAAAAACATTTTGGCAGGATTGCTCTTGTGTTGTACAAAACTGTAAACACGTTCAGGTATGTTTTTTAATCATTAATAATGTAGGTAAGGCAGCTTCAGCACTATCTGCTGGTTGAGGTGTCAGATCATTTCTCACTGACTTACAGATCAATCCTCTGCAGGTCTACTCAGAAATCCCATTGGGTTCAGTGGGGCATACCCCCAGGAAGGGATCATAGCCTAAGAAGTGCTGGGATTGAAACTTCTTGTGCTCTGCATTTGGGCCACATTCAGCCCAGAGGCCAAACTTTAGTTTGACACCCCTGTGCTACGATGTACACAGTTAACCTGAAGGGTACCAGCCAGCCCCATAGACCACATTGTTACCTTGCTTGAACAGAGAACACACCCCTAGCACACAACCACCAATCCCTGGGAGTTACTCATTGCAGACCACAGTGAGAGGAAAGTTATCTTTCAAGGAAACTTGTCATAAGAACATAAGAAGAGCCCTGCTGGATCAGGCCAAAGGCCCATCTAGTCCAGCTTCCTGTATCTCACCAAGTGCTCCAGGGAGCGCAAGACAACATCCTGTTGCCACTCCCTTGCACCCGGCACTCTGAAGTAGCCTACTACTAATTTAAGGAGGTTGCACAACCCATCATGGCCTGTAGCCCATAATGGACTTTTCCTCCAGAAATCTGTCCAATCCCCTTTTAAAGGCATCTAGGCCAGTTGCCATCACCACCTCCTGTGGCAAAGATTAATTACCTGCTAGGTAAAAAAGTACTTCCTTTTATCTGTTTTGACTCTCCCAACACTCAATTTTAGCGGATGTCCCCTGGTTCTGGTGTTGTGAGAGAGGGAAAAGAACATCCCTCTATCGACACGATCCCTTCCATGTATAATTTTGTATGTCTCAATCATGTCCCCCCCTCTGCCATTGTCCATCCTTATTGATCTTCCCATTGAAGAACCCCAGCTGTACTTCCAAGAAATTCTGGGGTCCCCACCCCAAGGAACACAAGTTAAATATCAGAGGGCTAGAGGTAATGTTTTGTTTGGGTTGGTGAGTAAAAGGGGCACACAGACTCAGAGACACCCGTGCAACTATTTTTATTTCTTACAGCCATATAGAAATAAGAAGGCCTGTTTCCTAGTCTCACCTGCCTGAAAGGACGAATCTCTCTTTCATCCTGCTTTGGAGCCTGATGCTGTCCGGAGCAGCAGAAGAACCATTACCATTACTAAACTCAGTAATGGTAACGGTTTCACCGACACACCGCATTATTTGTCTTCAAGCAGGGCTGCAAAGGCCAGTGGATCTGTCATTTCTTTGTCCTTATCTTCACAACCCAGCAACTCATCTACCCCAGGGGTGAGGTAGGGCTTAGTGTGGCTGGAATACCAGGGCTGAGCCCTAGAAGATAGAGGCAGTTTTTCAGGTTGGAGTACATGCAGAGCATCTTTTCCCTCACCACTGGGTAAAGGCAGCTCAAACAAATCCAGATTAAAGAGTAAAGATTAAACATTCCACTGCCGTCTGTCATTTTAGGCAGGCACTTTACAAGTAGCTAATTCTCTGGCCATGTTCCACCCATCCTGCTCAGATCGTGCTTGAGTATTGCCTGGAATGGCTTCAAGTCTTCCCAGCGGTCAGCCGAATAAGATACCCAAGGTAGTACATCATCTATACTGTAGTGTCTCATTCCAACTTACAGTATATGATGATATCCAACCTGGAACCTCAGAACCTCTCTCTGCAGTGGCGCCTGGGACTGGAGAGCTGAAAGAAAAGGATAAATGAGTAAGTTTGGGTATTTTTCCAACTTCAACTTGGTTTAAAAAGGCCACGTAATGCCATCTGGACATGGCCTGCCCGCCAATCCTGTGGGCTATTAGTCAAAGCCTTTCACTGGCACATTGGGTGGCCAAACAACGGCAGGTACAGATGAAAAGCAAATGGCTGTGTTGTTTGCTTTCATTCCTTGTTCATGGTGCTACCTACAAAACACCGCCTCTCTTCTGAAGTTTACCATGTGAAGAAGGGTGTCAACTCCTAAAGTTGTTCGGAGCATTGCCAGAATATTCTCCTTAGAGTGAAATGAGCAGATTTCATAACTAGACAAAACCACTACACCTCTCATTTCTGTGTGTGGTAATACTGTGGCAGAAAATGCCAACACAGATGGACAGTTTTATAGAAAAACTTTCAGGGCATAAGGCAGTGGTTCCCAAATGTTTTCATCTGGCTACTCCTTTGATCTACTGGGCCATTGGCTGCGGCTCCCCATTAGGGTTACAATCCTATACACGGTATAGGGTGGTGTTTTTTTTGGCATGGATTCCACAGCTCCCCAGGGAGCCACTGGTATAAGTTTGGGAATCACTGGCATAAGGTAATAAAAATCTTATTTAGGTTTTTTTCTCCAGAAAAACGACTGAAATATATACTTAGCTCTCACTACCAAACTTTGTTTTTGAATGTCTTTTGTTTGAGAATCATACATGTAAAAAGCTCCTTTGAAAATACAAAAACTTGCAAGAAACAGGAGGGAAATTAAGCAGTTAGATAATTTAATCCCCCTTGTCTATTTGCTCTTTACTAGATCTTGTAAGCAAGCAAGGAAGAAAAATGCCACTTCACCCCTCTTCTTAAAATTGCAGATTTACTTTTGTTCCAGGCTTAAGAGCCTTTTATCGCTACTTTTCCTTTACAAGGTTGAGTTTGAGAAAAGGGTATAAGAGGAGATGCCATACAAAAAACAGCACCTAAGTATAAGCATAAAGGACTCTCCCAGGGTGGGTGAGTGGGGATCCCATTGCAGAGAAAGTCCCCAGAGACTTACCCCACTCTGCTCCCACATACTTACCAATCAGCGCTGCTGCTGGCATCCTTCAAGACCTGCATCTTCTAAAGAGGGTGCTTTCCAAAGGAGCTCTTTATATAACTTGCAGACTATGCAAATTAGACCTTCTGCTATTCCACCCTTCTAACCCTTCCTTGCCTGAATGTGGGACCCCTCCTAGTAACACCAGGCTCCTCCCAGTATCAGGAACTTCCAGGAAATGAAAGTGGTTTGAGGACACAAGCTGGGAGTGAAAACAGGGAGGCACTCCCCCCTGCTTTTGTCTGGATATAATTTTTTTCCCCCAAAACAAGACAGACACTGGGTTTCCAACTGGCCTTGAAGTCTCGTCCTGCCTATGTGTATGGGGATGTCTAGTTACTCTGTGGTGCAATGGTTCTCTGTGTATACTCAGAGGTACTCTTTACTTTGCAAATCCCATGGCTAAGCCTTGTGGAGTAACCAAAACATAGTTTTGGACTGCCCCCTAACTCAGCATTTAGAACTCTGGGAAGAATATCAATGCAGAAAACGACAAGTATGCAGAGAACAAGACAGCCGGGGTGCGTGTGTTCAAGCTGGGTGACATGTTTCATCTTGACCAAAATCAACTTTCAACAGCAGTTGAAACGCCACTAGAGTGTGTGAATAATGAAGAAAGTACCTCTGAATTTGGGCAGTGCATTTCTCATCCCAGTCAGCCAAGCCCTATGCACCTACTGTCAGAGTAGAGGGTATGATTTACAGCCCAAGGAGTTGTGAGCCCCAATACCTGGAAATATGTTCTGAATGTCTGCACTTGATACTAAGCCAATGCAAAGCAATACCAGTGAAATCAAGGGTACCTTTCAGCATGTGCAGAGTACTTTTCTCATAACTAAGTAACTGAACATAATTTTCTCAAATATAATAAAATAATAATATAATTAATAAAATACATAAAATAATATAACAATATAATAAAATAATAAAAAATAATATAATAATATAATATAATAAAATAATAAAAATACGTCGCTAATTAGTTGAAATAAGCAGTGTCCCTAATTAAACCTTAATCTGGGTTGAGTTTGAAACACTATTAACCTACCCAGGATTAGGTAGAATGGTGCCCAGAGCCTGTAAATTCCAGGGAGACAAACCCTAGCACCTCGTGTTTGAAATTACATACTGCCCCTAACTCCAGATTTGCACAGGCAGGCTGTAAGAGGAACATTTTCTATGCAAATATCTCATGTAGACACCCCCCCCCCATTTGTTCCAGGGCTGAGCCCCCTTCAATACAAGCCCTGTCCAAGCAAGCACTGTTTGCCCTTGACTATAGTGAGTGGGTTGACTGTTGTGATTTGCAGAGGCAATGGTTGAGATCTTTGTTGGGGGAGGGGACTTTGAAGTTGGGGAACATGTGCTTCCTGCCCTGGCTGACGGCAAGTATCTTTATCTGAAGGCCCGTGGTTCGCAGAAGTCCTTGCTTGTAAGATAAGCACCCTGACTGATGCTCACTCACTGATACACATATCCCTTGCCTAGTTATCAGGTGGCCCAGCCCTACCAGGCAAAATGGGGCTTGGGCTGCTGAAATACAGAGGGCTATCATCATGTGACAACCACCTTCTCTCCTAGCAAAGATGATTTCCACAACAGGCTTGTGGGTATACTGTTAGACCTGCTTGCTGTTCTCAACCAGTACCTGCCCAGTTTGATGACACTGTCATATATCCTAGTTTAGCAAACGTTTTAGCAGAGTGCCTATGTCTGAGATTCTGAATGTGATATTCCCCACACTTATTGGAGGGCAGGTCCTTGGCCTTCACTGTTGACTGAAGTTTTCAAATATGCCCCTTTTCAGAAACCACAAGAGCTTCCCGCCATCTTACCTCTTCTTCTGGGTAGAAGACTTGATTCTGTTTGTCTTGCAGTCATATGCAATTAGTCCTCTGTAAATCTCCAGCATGAGGGTCAGAAAATTCCACATTCACACTGATTGGGAATAATCTCTGATTATGATCTGCTATAAGCAGGATCCTATAATTTAAATGTCTTCTCCTTACACAAAAAGGTTTCCTGCTGCCACGCAATACTGGGATTGGCTACTAACTCAGAACACCTATTACTGTAGTTTCAATAGTTACCAGAGGTCCAAATACTTAATGTGTGTTCAACAGGGTGCATATGCCTGCAATCTGAATGAGCTTCCTGATTTAATGTGGATTTGAATTATGCCCCCCCCCCCGTCCAAGTCTTGAAATGAATTCTTAGCTTGAAAAATTTTCAGATTGGCAACATCACAGATGCTGAAACAGGCAAAACATTTCAGTGGTATACTGCACAAACAGAAGCACAGCGAAGTGTGGGGTAGGGACAGTGATTAATCTACTTCCAGGAGTAGAGAATCCCTACAAAAACAGTTTTGTCAGAGGTAATATGCCTTCATATACCAGCTGCTGGAAGGCACATGAGAGTGTTTACTTCATGCCAGGCTCGTGAGCTTTCCAGAAGTATCTTTGTAACCTTTGATCCAATGCAGCAGAGCCCCTCTTAAGACCTTTCACACTTTACAGTATTCCACCAATTCATTGGAGGCTGTTGCAACAATGATATCCTCACTCATGGCCACCCAAATGACCTTCCCTGAACCTGGGTTCTATGCAAGACCAGAAGTTCTCAAGTTTATAAATAGGGTTTATTAATAAGGAAGGCCTTGTCACTGTTGTCTGTTGTGGTCTCCTTTTCCATTCAGGTAAACAAGACTTAGCCAACTTGCACAAGAGCCTGATGGCCCTCAACCACTGGAGACAAGGAACAGACATACTTACATTTGTGTGCATGTGGCTATGAGCTCACATGGCAAGACCACATTCGGCACATCTCAGAAGCCTAAAATTCTAAAGCCCAGGCAGCCCATGATCTACTAAGACAGTGGTTCTCAAGCGTTTTAGCATCAGGACCCACTTTTTAGAATGACCATCTGGGACCCACTGGAAGTGCCATCATTGTGACACTAGAGCCTGCTGCTTTCCTAATAATGCAGCAATAAGTTGGGTTATTGCTCAGCCATTTTCCAATCAATAGTTAAGTGAAGCAGAAAAAAAAAAAAAGCCTGCTTACAACCTTGACACAAGCAAAACAACCACACAGCCCTTCCCCTTTCCAGCATCCCATCTTCTGTATTTTCAATATGGCTGTTTTAGATGCTTCACAACCCACCTGAAACTGGCTCATGACCCACTGGTGGGTCTCTAATCACAGTTTGGAAACCACTGTACTAAGATACAGCCACATTTTAAAGTTCATTTCAAACTAGTTTACTTGCCCTGGCTCCCAATCAAGACACACTGAAAGGTATTGTTCTGTAAAGAGATCAGGCGATCTACCCAAGTACATCCAACTCATGCACAAAACTTGCTTCTCTGGGGAAAATTTGAAATGGCCCAACTAATGGGATTTACATTTGTAGTACAGATGTGCTCCAAAGACAGAGGCTGGGCAGCAACCTGTCCAGGATGCTGTAGTATTTACCTGGGACTAAGGGTTGGACAAGATGACCTCCAAGTTCCAACTCAACATTTTGTGATCAGAAGAGAGGCTGAATTAATCACTTTGCTAAGTAAGCCCACTCTTGGGAGTGTTTTCAGGGTGAAACAGCTGTTGTTCACAGTCACTTTAGGTTTCTTGAGTGCTGCCAACAAACATGGGATGCTCACAATAATCCAACTTTACAGGAAAAACATAAGGTGCGGAACCTGAGGAGAGAAGGGGTGAACTATTGTGAAACTATGAAATATATTGGGACCAGCAAAAGAAAAATTGTGTCTGGTTGCCCTTGTCTATGGCCAGTTTCAGTTATGAGTGCCCCTTGCATTAAGCCAGAGCAAAGCAGATGAATCCCTTGAAGGGCTCTCTTCCTTTAGGTCATGTATTGGAAAAGGCAGGCGATACCCCGAGGAGATAGGGAATGGTATCAGCAATAGCCCCTTGTCCCAATTAGCCAGGGATTGCAGAGTTAACCCCCAAGGTCTTTGCAAGCCTCAGGAGCACAGCTGCAGGCTGATGAGGCCCCTGGCTATGAAGGGAGGTTATCACAGGTGCAGATGGGTGTGGCTGCTTAATTAAAGCCTGCCCACTGATTGGCTGGCCTCAGTATAAAGCTGGAGGCAGGAGCTAGAGAAAAGCACCTTGGTAGGATGGACTACCTGATGGACTGCTGGACAGACTGTGACTGAAGGACTGGCGAAGGTAAGGTTATTGTGGGGTATAACCATTGGGAATTGTATGGTTGCCACGCGCCTGGAGCCACCAAGTAGAGGAGGCAGTTGTGGCTTGGGCAAGCTGACTGCCTATTGTTTGGTGGTGGGGTTTGTTGGTGCTAGACATAGGGTAGTTTGGAGCTAAGCCAGTGATGAGGGCAGTCTGGAGGAGGCTGGCCAGCCACTGATCCCAAACAAAGCTGCCGGAAGAGAGGAGGCCCAGTGGGTGACTGAACCCCCTCCCTCTTGCCTATCTCTGAGGCCACTCTGGAGGGGAACCTAGTTAGCCTAGTGTGGACATTGGGGCCCTTGGTGAGGCCCAGCAGGGAATTTGGCAGAACAGGTCATAACCCACTTGCCCTGCCCTTCAGAAGCAGCATAAGGCCCAAAGAGCTGGTGCTTCTACATAGATAAGTTTTCAGAGTCAGTTTGGATGTGTGCAAGCCCAAAGGGACCACACCCTAGCCTATCTACAGCTCCACAGCTGCATCTGAAGAACCAAACCTCCTTTGGCAAGGAACGCCCCCCTTCTCCCCCCCCCCAAGTCAACATAAGCCCACAACAAGCAGGCTACGCTCCCATTTGTTCCTGAAAATAATCATAGAAATGCAAAGTTGAAAGGATCCCAGGAGGCAATGAAGATTAAGCACCTGCCCTAGGGCAGGAGCTACCTCCCTTCCAAAACCCTGGCATATGGTGGTCCAATTCCATCAGTGAGACCCCCATGGCCACCCTGTTCCACTATCACCATGCAGATCCAAAAATTAAGCTCTTTGGCTTAAAACTATGTCCCCATAACAAAGTCCATGGTTTTGGTTCACAAGAGGGTCAAGCCAATGTTTTCCTTTCTGTTTCACATCTGTAGAATGCTCTTGTTCTCTCTCACACTCAAGATACACACACCATGAAACTCAGCAATAGTTCCAGCCACCTCATCAAGTAGCATTCCTAATTTTCGTGGGGAGGGGTCTGGCAAAACCAAGTTCAGTGCTGACTCACCCCCCCCCCAACAGAAGAGCTATAGTGAGAAGTGTGCTGCTTTTTTTTTTAAGTGAGAACGAAAACTTTCTGCACTTCTCATTTTTGTAACAAAACAGACTCTGAAATATGTGAGGAATAAACCATTTTCTAACACTTAATTGACTGTGCAACGACTGTGGCTGTATCTGCTGACACTATATTATCTGTTTCACCTACTGAGTATACTTTTAAAGCTATTGTTATTTATGAAAACATGCCCTTGGAATAAAAACACACAATAGTGTTTTCTGCACTTTTCCCCCTGGAACAAAACAAAAGCTAGAGGTGTTTAAGATCACCTCTAGCTACCGCACAGCTGCAACCTTCAGGGTCTCAGGAATGCAGCGGGCTCTCTGGACCCTGAACACATAAAAGCACCGTCGCCTTTTCTGGGACCAGCAGTAAAAATGAGGGAGAGCCACAGCAAGGTCAGAACAACTTTATTGTACATTATTTCACACTTGGATAAACAAGAGGTCCCTGGCGACCCATGGCACAGGCAGTCATACACCATGTACATGCAGATATGTATGACATTTGTGGCAGGACAGCAGGCAACGTGCGAGGAAGGGGGTGGAGCAAAGAGGAACAGCACCGGAGAAGGGAGAACTGGCCTCTCATGGGCACTGAGATTTGATGCTACCCCCTTGAGCCAGGAGGCAGATAGGTGTTGCTTCACTCCAAGTCCTCTCAGGCCCTACAGCCCCCTCTTGCAGCCCCCCTCCCCCAAAGCCCCCCAAGAAGGCTCACAAAAACTGAAAGGAGCACATACCATTTCCCCTGCCCTCAAAAGCCCTAGAAAGGTAGCCCCCCCCAGGGTCCTTCCAGAACTTTAAACTTAGCAGACCATTGCCACCACTCCCACCCTCCTCAGGCTGCTTTTAGGGTGTCCCTGGCTTTGCTCCATGTATGTACTGTGAAAGCAGGAGGAGGGAGGGATAGAATTCAATATAGAAGGGGGCTAATGCAAGGAAGCACACTTAGGACCCCACCCCCACCCCCGCATGCATAAGGATTGCAAACCACTTCACAGACACTGTGTTTGTCTGACCATGTTGAACAAAGGGAGGAGGTGGTGCTGTGGTGAGCTGTTTGGAAACTCTGCAGAATGCCCTCACCTGCAGATTCCATGGAGTCATCAGGGCAGGAAAGAGGTAACGAGCATAATACAGGGGAAGGGGGCTTCATCAATTGGCACAGTGTAGCAGGAAAGATGGGTTTTTCCGTGGCAAAAAAGGGGCAGAGGAAGCTCTGCGGTCTTAAATACCATCAGGATAGTGCGATCAGGATCCTATGGGCTTAGCTACTGGCACTTCTCTGTTAGGATGAGTGTCTCTTGCCAACATAGCTGCAAGGTAAAGAGCATCTCTTAAGGGGCCACAGAACTGGACATGGGGTTTCAGAAAGAACACACTGGAAATTCCCATAGGAATAAGATAAAAATGACCCTACCCCCTCACTTCTCATGGACATGCTGATGAAGTGGTAGGTCCCAGCATGCACCATTTTTGCCATGGGAGGCAGGAAAGAGCTACATTTAGCATATGGGCTGCTTATGTGATCTGGTGGAAGGGCTATTATGCCTTTGACCATCAGAAGGTTGTCGGGGTCCTGGGCATTTTAGCTTTTCTGCCAACATAGCATTGTACATGAGATAACCCTTAGGAAGGTTTAGCATACCATCAAGGGAGGCACAGTCTGTCTGTATGATCAGCCTCTCAAGAGAGGCACATAGTGCCATATAGGATATGTCTTTATGTGTATGAGGCAGACAGAATGTGGCACAAATCCTACTGAGCTCTGGGAATTCCCCATGTCATTTGCCCAGAGGTCCCAATAGGGTCTTGGCCTCTGGAGCATGCTATTGAGACCATACCTATACAATACGGCAAGCTTCAAGGTCCAAGCTGGGACCATCCATCATCTCCCAGTCATAGCACCAATGCCTGGAGACCACAGACACATTGGCTGATATGGCTCAACGCCCCCACCAATTGGTGGCACCATTTTTCCATGCCCTGGATAGCGCAGTGGTTGGGGTTTTCAAAAAAAGTCACCCGGAAGGCATGTGCCCTCCTCACAAAGTGTGGGAGGGAATGCTTCCCTCAACTGGGGATCACCCAAGTGGCACAGCCCTCTGCTTCCAGCACCTTTCACTTGGGGTCCATCCTTGCCCTGACAGTGGCAGCTCGAGAAGGGTGGCGCAGGGGTCAGTCAAGGCACAGACTTTGCAAGAGTGCAGATGAGAGAGGAGTTTGGCTAGCAAGACACAAAAGCAGGAATTACAAAAAGAAAAAAAGAAACCTCTCTTGGAAATGGAAAGACCAGTGGTCACGTGCCATTCTGGTCCCCAAAAGATAAGGCACCCGAGTGTAGCGCCCACTGTCGCCACTGATGAAAGAGGAGCTCCCAGTGTTCAAGGCAGTTGGTGGGGAGTGCATAAACAGGGGTGGGAAGGGGTTGGGTGCTCTTCACCGGCTGGCCTCATCTCAGGCCTGGGCTCCAGTTGCTTTCTGAATCAGGGGGATCTGTTGGGGGAAGCAGCAGAGGAACTGTTAGGAAAAAGGGCTTGAACAAACAGTAATCAAGGAAATACTCTGGACTGTCTTGAGCAACAGAATAAAGACCAGTACTTTGAGTTAATGTTTGTATTCCCCTAGGCCTCAAAATCAGGTGGCAAGAAAAGGAGAGAAATTGATGCCAGTACCATCAACTTTGCTTAACAAAGTTTTGCAACTTCTGGGTAGTCAAGGACTGACCTCACAGAGTGAGCAAGTTAAAAGCGGGATCCCAAGCGTCAAATGTACCCCCCAAATACACCAGCAACTCTACTAAAGCCAAGCACTTTTCACAAAGGCATTATATTAGGATCAAATCTAGAGGTTGTGATCAAGGCCAGAAATTCTAAGCTCTCAGTCTGAATCCAAAGCTGCTTCTTACCACTCAGTTCCACAATTAATACAGCAAGGTGGAAGAAGTGAAGATTCAGATACACCAAGCTTCCCCCCCCCCAAGAAGATAGACATTTTCTGCTTCTCACCTTGGAGAGATCAACTCCAGTAAGGGCATGCACAGATGCAGGAATCTCAGCCAACAGCCGGTTTATATCCGAAGTCAGTTTGTTGTTTTCCCCACTGAGAATCACAATTTCATCCACCTTGGTCAATGGGGCAGACACCTTGGCGGCAATCTGTGGAAAAGAAAACCGTTCATCAGTGTCTAGTCACAGGTCTTGGGGGGGTCTCCCCAATTCCTCTTCATTCAAAACATACTAAGAGCCTCACCTGAGGCAGAGCATCCAACACCAATGCCATCTTGGCGGCCTCTCCATACTGCTGATAGGCCTCTGCCTTGAGTTTCATCTTCTCAGCCTCCGCTTTGCCAATGGCCTCAATGACTAAGGCCTCTGCCTCGCCAATCTTACGGATCTTCTCCGCTTCTGCCTGAGCAATCAGGACCTGCTTCACCCTTGAAGAAGAAGAAGAAATTGGATCTAAGTCCTAAAGAGTGGAGCACAAAAAGCTTCCTCCTCCTCTTCCTGCATGAGCTTCTTGAGCCTGCAGGTTTTATGGAGTAGGTTGTGTATCCCTTCAGAATTCATGTCATCAAATAAATGCATCTTGTGGACTGCCACAAAGGGACAGGGTAGAGAAACAGGATAAAGGTGGGCTGACCATAGAGTAGAACAGAGAACAGTGGGAGACATGGAGGAGTAACTCACTCAAACCGCATCTGTGAAGAGCTAGAAAGCCATATAATCCAATTGGTCTGCCTACCACCAACCCACATTTCAGAGGCCTGCTTTGAATCGGCTACTGTTGTGTCCACTGGATCAATTCAGACAATTCCAGCAGCATGTCAGAGAAGCAGCAGATGACTCAAGCTACCTGTTCAAAGCGAGCAAAAAACCCTAGGGCAGGGCTGTAGCTCAGTAGTAGAGCACATTCTTTGCACGCAGGTCCACTGTCTGATACCTGCAGGTAGGGCTGGCCCAATCCTGGAGAGCCACTGGTAGTTGGCATAATCAGGGGCGGATCTTCTTCAAATGGCGCCCAATGAAAAGGTGCCCCAGGGGCACTCACGTCATGACGTCACAACATCGTGACGTCATGACGTTGCACCCCGCCCCCTCTAAGGAGCGTGTTCTGTTTGCTGTCGCCGGTCCTTTAAGGCCACCGGGATCGAACAGAACGCGGCTGGGGCGCCGCTTCTGTTCGCTCCCAGTGGCCTTAAAGAGCCGACGGGAGCAAACAGAAGCAGTGCCGACCAGCACCCTGCCCCCCGCTTGAGAAGCGGGAGGGGGCGCCGGGTGGCAGCGCGTTCTCCGTGCTCCGGCTGGCCTTAAAGAGCCAGCCGGAGCGCAGAGAACGCTGTGCGGTGCCCCGTCCCCCACTCTAAGAGGCGGGAGGGGGCGCCGGGCGGCAGCGCATTCTCCTCGCTCCGGCTGGCTCTTTAAGGCCAGCCGGAGCAAGGAGGACGCGGCGCAGGGCCTGGGCGGGCCATGGGCGCCATTTTGGGCAGGGCACGCCATGGTTACAGCGCCCCCCTCCCAAGATGGCGCCCAGGGCTCGTGCCCCCCTTGCCCCCCCTAGATCCACCACTGGGCGTAATATTGGACCGGGTGACAACTGGTTTGACTCTGCATAAGGCAGCTTCGTGGGTTCTGACTCGGCATAAGGCAGAATTGCAAATTCCTTTCCTGTTCCCCAAATTGCAGCTTTTTGGGGCAAGGTTCTCATGCAACCCACATAATTTTTCCCCCCAGAGCCTCACACTAGTCAAGACCCCATTCCTAGCTGCTGCAGTTTGAAGCCTCAGAGGGAGTAAGAAATCTTTTCTCCCCATCCCCCCCACCTTGCTCACAGTCCCGACTGCACTCACTTCTCTCCCTCAGCAATCTCCTGCATGCGGTGAGCCTCGGCCTCCGCTGGCCTCTTGACAGTAGCAATGAGCTCCTTGTCCATACGGACAATCTCCTTCTCTTCCACATCAATCTGTTTCCGGCGCTGCACAACCTCAATTTCTATTTCTTCCTGGCGGATCTTTTGTTGTTCTTTTGCTCCTTGCAACTCATAAGCCAGCTGGGCCTCAGCTGTCTGCAAGGAAATAGGAAGGGTGATGCAGGGAGAAAGCAGTCAGCACCTGTGTTCAGAAAGTGCCTTACCTCATCCCAAGGGCCCTGCCTCGTTAAACCCAGAGGCTTGTAGCTGGATTTGTGTATGTTATAGTTTATGTATTTTGTTGTTAAAACACAATAAACATATTTTAACCTGTTGTGAGCTGCCTGGGGCGCCCTTTGGGGAGGAAGGCGGGACAGAAATCAAATAAATGAATAAAATAATAAATTATAGCCCTCATGACCTGTTCTGATAGCACAGAATCCCCCTTATGCCTAGACCCCACACAAAGCCCCCCGCATTCCCCATCCTCCCAGATTAGAACTTCTCCTTCTCCCTATCACTCCCTCTTTTTCAAGACCTCCTTCCTTAGCCTACTCTCTACTGAGTTCTCATTCCTTCAGCACCCTTTGTCCCAGCTTTCATCCGACATCCAGCCCTGTCACCTCCTTTCTGTCAACAGCAAAAGTCTCTTCTCTGCTTTTATGAGGTTTCCTAGATAAATTACTTACTGCCTTGTCTGAAAACTCTTTTGCTTAGTTTCCCCCATTTAGCCCTCTCTACTCCCACTCCCCACAGAAAACAATTATTATATTCAGGAATAACATTACAGTGGCCCAGATGTGCTGCATTACAACAGACATTCCGCATCCTCCACTGCTGAAGCCCCAAAACAGTCCTCTCCTCATACTGCAGATGCCACGCACCTTCACGTTGATCTCTTGGCTGAAAGCAGCTTTCTGCATTTCAAAGGCTCGCTTGGAATCAGCTACCTTGGTGTCCGCCATGAACTTCACATCTAGCATTTCTTTCTTACACTCTGCCTCCTGCAAGAGCAAATTTGGAGGCACAAATCAGCAGAATGGTAACAGAGGAGGGGCAGGAACATGAAGTGGACTTCTCATGCATCACCCAACTTACCCGGATGCCAGCATCTCGCTCTGCCTCAGCCACTCCAATATCAGCATCTCGCTGGACCACTGCGGTCTGGGTCTTCCCCAGGGAGCTCAGATAGCTCACTTTATCATAGACATCCTGCAAGAAGAGCCATGAAATCACTCTGCTCAGGACACTTGCCTTGCTTTTTAAAGTCCTATGTTGCTCAGAAACAAAGCCCCTACCTCCCATATGAACCATTCCATGCATTAAGGTCTTTTCAGTCTGTCATCTACTAGTAGCACCGTCTTTCTGATGGCAGTGAATGCTCACTCTAAGCAGCACAGCCAGGGTGGCTATGCAATTGGAACTTGAGCTCCATGCAGCTTCCTTGTTGGCGCACCAAAGCCTGGTGATGATGTCATCACCAAGCACTCTAGAATCATCCCTGCCAGCCACATACCACTCCCCTTGGAACATAGGGAACATAGGGAACATAGGTGGCAGCACCAATCTCTGGAACACTCTCTCTAACAATGTCTTTTTAGAAACAAATATTTGCGCTTGGTCAGGTCTTTTATTTTCATGCCTTCTTAGCCCACTTTAGTATAGTAACTAGTATTTAGTATTGGTGGGTCATAAAAACATGAGCCACACTGGATCAAGCCAAAGGCCCATCTAATCCATCTTCTTGTATCTCAGTGGCCCACCAGATCCCCAGGGATACACACATCTCGTTGCCACTCCCCTGCATCTGGAATTCTAAGGGGTCTTATTGTTTTATTTTTGTTGCAAGCAATGGGGGTCTTGGGGCATCTTCAGTGGAGCAAAAGTGGAGATTTTAAAAAAAGATGGGCAGGATGGATGTGGGGAAGAAGTGGAGGATTACACAGCTCCACTTGCCTATCTGCCTGCCCTTCTCTTCAGCTGTGTTTCACTTGGCTTGAACTGTCAGAATGCTGAAGGTGCCTGTTCATATCCAGAGGTTTGTCAAGCCCTTTAAAGCCAACAGAGGCAGTTTAAATACCCCCAATTACTGTTTCTATGGACTACATGGCCACAATGATGATTTTTAGCACCAGTGGAAGCTGTTAGCTCAGCATGGAACATCGTGTCTGGGGGGACATGATTGAGACATACAAAATTATGCACAGAAGGGATAGAGTCGATAAAGGGATGTTCTTTTTCCTTTATCAAAACCAGAACCAGGGGGCATCCGCTAAAACTGAGGGTTGGGAGAGTTAAAACAGATAAAAGGAAGTACTTTTTTACCCAGCGGGTTGTTAATCTGTGGAACTCTTTGCCACAGGAGGTGGTGATGGCATCTGGTCTAGATGCCTTTAAGAGGGGACTGGACGGATTTCTGGACGAAAAGTCCATCGTGGGCTATAGGCAATGATGGATTGTGCAACCTCCCTACATTAGTAGTAGGCTACTTCAGAGTACCGGGTGCAAGGGAGTGGCAACAAGATCCAAGCATCTTGTTGTCTCATGCCTCCCTGGGGCACCTGGTGGGCTGCTGTGAGATCCAGGAAGCTGGACTAGATGGGCCTTTGGCCTGATCCAGCAGGGCTCTTCTGATGTTCTTATAGAAACTTCTTCAGCACTTTTGCCCGTACCTTGATAGTGAAGCTCAGGATTTCAATGCCCATCCGGCCCACATCTGGGGCTGCCACTTCCCGCACTAGCTTTGCAAACTGGTCCCTGTCCTGGTAGATCTGTTCAACAGTCAAGGTCCCTGCAAAATGGGAAACAAAGGTGGGTATCTGGAGATTAGTAATCCTGGGACCAGTTTAATCAGGATAAAATGTTGCTCACATGAGCAAGTGAGCAAAGTGAGGGAGCAACCTAAAAGCACCCGATGGTGGACGCAAGCTGCTTGTGTCAGCCCAATGGTGTCGCAGAAGTGCCATAAAGCACTTCTGCACTAACGCTTGTGGCAAGGCAGCAGAGTTCAGACAGTACACGGGCTTCTGTGGGCAGGGGGAAAGGCGGGAGGGGGGCGGAACAGGGCAGGGCATTCCGGTGAGCGGGACAGCCTGGGAAGGGGGATGGAATCTGGTTGCGGCCATTAGGCCACATCCAAAGCCCAGTGGTGTCATCTACTCTCTCGTAAGCCGGAACGCGGGCGGGACTTGAGTGATTGACAGATGGTCGACTCACTTCCGGGTTCTTCGCGCGCCCCGCGCGGCTTTCCCTCGCCTCGGAGGGGGCGCCTGCTCGCCCAGGCACCCGGCGCGCCCCCCACCCATCCCCCCTGGCGAGCAGGCGCTCCCTCCGAGGCGAGGGAAAGCCGCGCGGGGCGCGCGAAGAACCCGGAAGTGAGTCGACCGTCTGTCAATCACTCAAGTCCCGCCCGCGTTCCGGCTTACGAGAGAGTAGATGACACCACTGCCAAAGCCCCAACCCTGGTCCGCTGCAGGAGGCTTGGACTTGCACCTGCAATTTGGCAGACACAGATCTAAGCAGCCCTATTGAGCTGCCTGCAGGGCAAGGGGATGAACTAAGCTGCCGCTGCCTCCTAACTTGGTTAAGAAGCAGCGCAGGCCTGTGCCTGCTCAAGTTAGGATTGTGCTCTGAGAGGGGTTATTTGGCTTAAGACATTCAAGCAACGAGAATTTGTGTTCGCTGTTAATGGAATAAAGAAGGCAAGACTAGTTCAACATTACTCCTCAAGCGTCTGCTCCGATCTGAAGCCCTTGACTTGGGAAGAGTGGATGGTGTGCTAGACACAGCAAACAACGGAAAGAGTTCTTCAGTTTCTGAAGACCAGAAATCCTGGAAAATTTGCATCGTGAATAAAATATGTGAATTAAGAGCATTTGCCTTTGTGTATTCTGCTTCTCACAGGCAGATAGTTGTGCAGACCACTGAAGCTGCCACTTTCGGAGCAGTAGAAGCCCTGTTGAGCCTCTTTCCGTTTTTCATCTCACTGGGCACTAGCCATAGCTACGTTTCTTTGTAGTCACAGTAAGAGCCAGAGACTTGCTTTCGAATCCACACAGACTTATCCTTCACCTGTACAAGTCAGAGGCTGCACCAGCCTGCACAAAATGGACAGGGGGGGAGAAGAGTCCTAGGGCAAAAGTAATCTTGTTAGGCAGGAGAGCCCCCCCCCCATACCTAAAATGGAGCGAAGATGCCCCTCCAGCGTTTGAAGGACCACATTTTTAACATCCTGGACATTCTTCCCCAGAAATTGCTCACAAGCCACAGCTAGAAGTTCCTTCTCAGTCATTATTTTCACCTGTGGACAAAAAAGGAGACAAATGGTAGGAGACAAGATCGCTGGTGACAGCAAGCCGCAGTCTGCAGCCACAGGGCACATTTTCAAACTCTCAGGAATGGTTAGGCTTTGTTCCCAAGGAGCATCTCACTATGAGTACTTTTACACAGTTAGTTATCCTGGAAGAAAAACTGAAGTTTGGGGGGAAGGGTTCACATTTGTCAGAAGTGGAGCTCCCAGAAGCTCTGTATCTGAATCAGTCTCAAAATGGGGGAATTAGAAACAATGACACAAAGCGGGGGATGCTACAGAGCATGAACCACACAGCCTCAAGTGGGAAGCCATGAATTCTGGTGCTGGCATCCCTTTCAATGGCTGCCGCATGTTCGTTTAAAATGATCATTCTTTGTTCTGCTGCTTGGTAACTTCTGGTTCTGGGCAATGCAAAATGGCAGTTGGGCTGGGTGGTTGTGGGAAGAGAACTGAAAAACATGAAGCATGCTCTCTCTCTTCAGCTGTTTCTACCCAGAAACGTTTCAGATCACCAAAGATAGTTTTTAAGGTTCAGTGGCCAACTATGCAAGCATGAACCTGGTTTCATGGTTCTCTCTCCAATATCTAGTGCAAAAGTAATTTCCTTGAAACTGAATGTGCTTCAAGTATAGACAGAGAGCTCAAACCACTTTTGCTCCCCCAGCCCAAGCAGTTAATGAACAGTGCATAAGTGCTACTGCCACACCCAGCCCCATTTTGGTTGATTACAGTATTTGTCTATATATGCAGCACGCACTGTTTTGCACTGAAGGGAAGGGCGGCTGTTTCTTCCAGATAGTGACATCCATCCCAGACGAGGTCACATGCCCAAAAGTAGCACAAGGCAGAGCAAGGAGGGATCTGCGTTGGACTCTTTAAAAATTGGTGGGCAGTAGAAAGGGTCTAAGGGACTGTTGACTGGGCACTGTTCAACTCCGTTTCTTCCCTTGATAGAAGCAGCTTCTATCTTTAGGGTATGACTACCGGTAATGTCTTTTTGTTTGCTGTGTTTTTGGAGCCTTCATAATTTCATTTCCTATCTGGCTTGGTAATTTAGAGAGCACTCAAAAGGCATTACTGTATTTTTTTCAAAAAAAAAAAAGCCTGGCAAAGGACTGAAAAATAAAATGCAAACCAGCTAGATTTCACAAATGTACCAGTGAAAGAGAGAGATACACATGTCTAGATACACATGTCTACAAAAGGCGCCTGAGAGAGGACATGACTGAGACGTACAAAATTATGCATGGGAAGGATAGAGTGGATGGGGGATGTTTGTTTCCCCCTCTCACAACACCAGAACCAGGGGACATCCACTGAAATTGAGTGTTGGGAGAGTTAGAACAGATACGAGAACATACTTTTTTACCGAGCAGGTAATTATTCTGTGAAACTTCTTGCCACAGGAGGTGGTGACGGCACCTGGCCTAGGTGTCTTTAAAAGGGGATTAGACAGATTTCTGGAGGAAAAGTCCATCACAGGCTACAGGCCACGATGGGTGGTTCAACCTCCTTTTCAGAAGAAGGCTACCTCCGAATATCAGGTGCAATGGAGTGGCAACAGGATGCAGGCATCTTGTTGTCTTTTTTGAGAACTTCCTGGTAGATTGTGTTTCCAGCCTCCACCAAAGCTTGAATGTAGGAGTCCAAACTGCAAAATGAAATCTTGAGGCCATCCACACAGGATTTGGGAAGTTTACAAATCCCTGCAACAGCAAAACCTCATAAATAGACCCAGGACCCAGGGAGTGTGAGCCACTAAGGCTACAATCCTATCCACAATTTCCTGGAAATAAGTCTCACTGAACATAATGGGACTTCTCAGAACACACAGGATTCTGCAGTAAGACAGAATTCTTCAGATTCTTCAGTTGATTTGCATCTGGGAGATCTTCCATGTCTGAATTTCCAACTGTTCCTGAAACATGTGACAAATCTATTGGAGGTGTATTAATTACTTCCATGTCACCAGATCCTGCAACAAAACTGTTAACTGCAGGTTTGCGAGTAACTAAAGCAGGGGAGTTTTCATAGACTGAAGCAGCTCAGTTCTTCATTCTGTCAGTATGCCACTAACAACAAATATAGAGGTATGAGCAGATAGGCTAGTAAAAAATGTTGCGAGCTTGTAGTGGATTTATTTGCAAAGCTGCTGTAAAGAATTTCTCTTTCTTAAGAAGTAGTCCACTGAAATTAGAGTTCTTTTGTGCATTAAAAAGGCTAATTAAATCTGGGATAGGGTGCGGGGGAGAACTGGAACATTTTTTATATTAGATAGTGCTGGCCATTTCACACTTCAGTTCATAGTACTGGAAGGCCATCACCTGCCACCTCTTACCCAAAAGGAGGGCCATCCACAGCTTTCATTCCAAGCCCTTTCGCTCTCAAATTCAGACCATCTGGACAACCCAAGGGCATAGGGAACAACAAGAAGATGACTTGCTAGCAGCCCACTCTGGAGCAGTGGCAGTGGGGAGCCTGGTCCACCTCTACTTACTTCTCTTCAATGTGTCACTTCAGGAAAATGAGTTGTCAAAGTGGGTCCTGCTGCAATCATAGTTTTATGAACACTGGAGTCACCATACAAAACACAGCAGTACCAACAAAAGTCACAACATTTGTCAATCAATGCAAATTCAGGACCAAAACAAGTGATGCAAAAACCTAGGCAAAGATGCAGTACAGCTCCACTAGAATGGCACTGGGAATGCGTTTGTGTAAGTAAGTCAAGGCAGCAATATTGCCCTCTGCTGCACCAGGAGGGAGAGAAGCGATGACCTAGTGGCAGAAAGAGGAATGCCCTATTTCTCTCCTTAGACAGTTATTTTGTGCAATGTGGCGAGTTAGGGATAAAATACGGTTTTTTAAACAAGGACAGTATTTTCAGAGCAGTCAGTGCCTCTCCAATGGGCTACAACAGCCTCCTAGGAGAGGCTAAGAAGAAGGGTTAGAGACATGCATTCCTAAAAGGAGGTGTTTTGAGTTACTGTACCTGGGCCACACCTGTGACAGTTAAAGCTACCCCCTCCGCCGTCTCTACGTCCTCGCACCTGGGCTGTAACGTCATTATCTCTAGGGAAATCCTGCCAAAAAACGTAAAACATTGGCACTTTTCCAGGTAACAGGCTCCACTCTTCCCCTTGGCCCAGGGCCATCTGTTGTATTCATCCCAAGTAATGCAGATGCAATGCTTGTCCAGTCATAAGACATTCAACCAGCTGATAAAAAAACACAAGGGTGTTTTTTCCCCCTCCCATTCATTGAAGTGAATGTTGGGTTGTTTAGAAGACCAAATAGAGAAAAATTTTGAAGCCACATTGATCTGGATCACATGACATCGCCAGCTGAACTGCTGGCTACCACAGTTGTGAGATTCCAAAACTTCCCTTTGCCAAAAGATCTGCCATGAGATTGCTCCTGTCTCACAGAATTTAAGAGGGCAGTCGCACTTGAGAAACTTCATGCTCAAGCTTGGCATCACAAGACATCTTGGACAAGGAACATGAAATGTACTGAAAAGGCATCTGTGCCATGGCTACCTAGTGAACCCAAGCATCAAGGGCAAGCAAGAGCCCTTTGCTAACAGCAACTATGATCCTGAGGCTAGGTAAGATGGCAGTTTTGGAGACTCCTCAGATGCTGGTACAGTATTTGACTACCATGGATTCTACAGTGCCCATTATACTGTTTCTTTTCTATAGCCTAAACTTACAACATAAAAAAGCTATATAATCTTCATTTTATTTATTTAAAAGATTTTTTTTACCAGGCCTCTGCTCTACCAAAGCAGAAGCCCAAGGCGACTATTTTACATCAATGTTTCTCAAACTGTGGGTCAGGATCCCAATTTCTGGTGGGTCCTGCAGAGCCTCCAAAGAAAATATGGGGAATGTAAATTTCAGATAGCCCTGAAGCTATTCAAAAATCAGATAGCTATTAACTGTCCTGCAAACAGCTAAGCGCCTGCAGTTTGCAAGTTTATAAGCAAGACAAATGTTTGGGCTGAATTATGTTGCTAGCAGCAAGGCTGGTAGCAGTTTTAAAAACCATGCTTTGTTTTAGCCTCACTTGAATGGGACATTCAATTTTCACCATGTAATTGCATGCCCTGCCCTTCTGGATGCAGCAGCATGGAGACCATGTCTATGTATGCTTAGAGACACTTGCTCAAAGCATTCCAGCTTGGTGCTGGGAACAAACAAGGGGTATGTGAATATGCATCTACAGGACAAGATGAATCTTATTTCTGTTCAAAAAGGAAAGATTCCTGTATAGAAATGTAAATATAGAAAGTGCAGGTGGGCCTTGCATCTTTGGCCTGGTTTTCATTTGAAAAATCATACTACAATACACTGAAGAGTCATAGAACTCTATTCTTTTCAGAAGTAGTACATAGTTGTCAGGGTCTGCTCTAGGATTTAGCTGGATACATAGAGAGTTAACCCAAATTAGAATCTCATGCCACCTTTCCTCTTTCCCTGAGAACTGGATCTACACAGGCTTCCTATTTCTGTGCAATGTTTGTGAAGCAGGCAGATGTGGCCATTGGGAGCGAGCAAGTGCCAACAACATCCCCACAGGATCCAGAAGCGGAACCTGGAATTTGGAATACCTCAGCATGCATCTGTCTACATTACCATGGAGTGCAACAGCAGGTAGCAAGAGCCAAACAAGGGAGCAAAGGAGAGAAAGTGCTGTGCTTAGACTGGCCCACTAGAGAAAAAGGTGAGTGCTTATGTCCACTTGCTGCCACTGTTGCTGCTGCTGCTGTGTGGGACAGAAGGGAGAGGAGAAGGTGAGGGACAACATGTTAGAAGTGGGTGGAGTATTACCTGTGCGACCCCTGTTACGTACAGTGGGACCCCCTCCGACGTCTCAATATTCTCACAGCGACAAAGGATGGTCATAACCTCCAAAGACAGTCTGAGCAGCAATAAATAAGGGTAGGACAGCAAACACACAAGGTGGTTACCAGAGAGTAAGAGAACCCACTTGCCAAGGAAAAGATGGGACTTTTTGGGTTTACAGGTTGCTCTGGATTCAAGATGACATGCTATGGCTTTTCATAGAGTAATGCCAGCCAACCCAAGGCTTCTAACTAGACCTACCTTTTCCATATGAACCTGCCGATTTGCCAGTGTTGTCAACTGAAACACTGATCAAGGTATAACTACACATACATCTCAAAGGAAAATGACAGTCATCATTTTGGTGACAGGGTCTTTTGGTGGGGGTGCCCTGATTATGGAACACCTTCTCCTAGCACTTACTCTTTTATCATTCTGGTAGCAGGCTAGAATCTCCTAATTTTCTCCAACTTTTGATGGGACAGAATATGGAACTGCTTTTATTATTTTTAGGCAATACTTAAACATTTTTAGGCTATGCTTTTTTTTACCCTACCTAGTTCATTGTGCTTTTTAAATGTTTCACATTTATATTGCTGTAACAGTTGCCTATAAGACACCTTGAGAACCAATGGGTAGAGGTGTTTGAAAACTGTATTCTTTTACATAGAAGTAATCCCATTGTGCTCAGTAAGACTTAGGCTGTAAGTCTTACTGCAAACAGACACCTCTACCAATGGGTTAAAATGTGGAATAGAAATGGGCAAGTATTCTACACTTGCAGGGAATGTGATTCTGCATCAAAGTACTATATCTCATTCCTGTGGTAGGAATACTTAAAATTTACTAGCTACAAGCAAAGTGGAGTCTGGGATGACCATAACTATAATACTGTTCAGTTGTAAACAGCACCCTGGACTTCTCTGAAATTTGTGCACATGCAACAGCACCTGTTCATTTTTTAAAACCAGGAAGAAGTGGACCTCCTTCCATGAGCTCTCCGGGGAAAAATGTGATTTACAAGTCTATGCTGAAGCAGTTGGTAAACACAACATAACAAGGGCCATGGCAACTTCATGCCAACTTCCTTTGGCAAGCACGACTCAACGCATGTGTATCCAAGAAAAGGCATCCCCCTGTCCTCAAAACTGCATTTGTATTACAGAATAATGACCTGCTTCTTAAGGTGTGCTTTGGGATTTCGCAGGTTGGGTTGTAAAGAAATGTACATGATTGACAACTGGGATAATGGAGCAGCTCAGAGATTAAACTATTAAGTCCCCAGTTCAAATTTTGACTTGCCGTGGACCCATTAGGTGGCCGTAGTCTCAATCCACTCCTAGCCTACTCAGTAATACAAGGTTAATAACTCTGACCTACCATTTATGTGGAATGCCTGGAACAGCCTAAATATTATTTACAAGTACACTGGAAACTAAATGCAGAGAATTCAGGAGCAACTGGAAAACAGTCCTAAATGGACTGGAAGCACTGGCATTCCTGGGGGAGGCATCCAATGATGTAGGTAACCTCCAGCTCCATACAGTTTGGGGTAACAGAGTCATGGGGAAATGGTTTCCCCTCCTCCCTGCTATAGAAAGCACCAGGTCTTTCAGAATCATCACCAACACATGCAAGAGCTTTCAGTGTATGAACAAGTCAGAAAAGTGTAAGACTCATAGCACAGCTCGCTTACATTATGCATGCACACATGCCATATTTTAGTTTCCATATAAGACACATGTTGGTGGCAGTCCGGATGTGACCAACAACATCAGTCTAAGCCTCTGAGTGAATTATTCCAGTTAGCTAAGTGTCCCTCCAATGAGCAACTTGCATGTGGCACAGGCGGCACAAATGGTGAAGACCCCCTGCAGGGAGACCCCACCCTTGTGAAGAAGTCAGCCAGTGGCATCAACTGCCATTCTGTACTCCTCTCACTGCAAACCCGGAAAGTCCCATCTTTCTCCTTTCCTTGTTAGTCCTGATGGAAGCAGAGGTGCCCCCTTTAGGAGTTGAGGTGATTAGTACATGCCACAAATCCCTGGGAACTCTGCAGACTACACAGAAGGCGTTAGGATAGCAACAGCATCACAGAACACAGTTAGTCAAAGGCTGAACAAGAAGACACACAGCAAGCAACTTTCACAGTTAAGGCAGGAAGGGAGAGGAAGGCTTCCCAAAAGGCTGGCAAAGGCTCTATCCTAACCCACAGGATGCCAGCACACTCAGGTGCAGAAAGCCAAAAACCCAGATACAGAAACCCACCCCATTCCAACCTCCCAGTTAGCACCATATGCTGGCCACAAAGCACACTCCCTCTGCAATGGCCAATCAGTGAGCAGCACATCTCTCCTCTGTTGCAGTGTGGGTAAATACAAAAGCAAGCAAGCTATGTACTCCCCAATCTAGTGTTTCCCATATCTTAGATAGAGGGGCACACTTACTTTCAAAATAAAAATTGGCTGCCTATTTTACCTCATCCCAAAAATCCAGATAAATGTATTTCTAAGAGTACAAAGGAATAAGAATTGTCTAACTTTAGGGGAGCCCACCTCCTACTCTCCATGTTTCTCCATAAGGTGTGCCCACAGTCAATATGGATTGGAAGGAGACAGTCAGATTTATGAATCATGTAGAGACACAGTGGGCAGCCTTCCCAATTTAGAGCCCAATTCTACACTGTCTGACCACCCAGGAGCGCAGCGCTAGCCAGGCAGTTACTGCTGCATACTGTGGCAACAAGGCAATTGTGGGAGCCTCTGCAGGGAAAGGGGACGTTCGTCCCCTTTCCCCACAGTAATGGAGCAGGGCTAGCTTCTGCGCCAGCTAAATAGCCACTGCAGAAGCGAGGGACTCAGAGTACGGCTGCGCAGCCTTACTTAGAGAGGGTGGAAGCTGCCCCTTCCTCCTGCTCCGGAATGCCCTCCCTCTCTGTCCCGAACGGCTGCATTGTTGGCTGGTGGTGAACTCACCGCTCGCCAGCAACCGCAGCTCCTCCTAGGCCACACATGGCCAGCATTGCCATGGCATCGCCCCAGTGCCAGCAGTAATGGCTTACCACCGTTGTCGGAGGCACTTTACAGCACCTTGCGCAACAGTGAGGCAGGCAGTACGAGCGTACCGCCCACAATATGCCCAACAGGATCGGGCCCTTATGTCTTATAGTATTAGTGAGCCCCAGCTAATGATTTACAATTTACTTTAGGTATGTCTAAGCCACAAACTTAATTGGTTTCAATGATCTGCTATAAGCCCAAGGAAAGTGGGTTCTGGGAATTGTAGTTCTGTGGAACAACTATGAATTATCTACCTAATCAGTTCTCAGGACTGTTGAGATGGATATTGCTATGACAATTAAGTTGCCCCACAAACTGCAGTGAAAAGTAGTCTCAAATTAGGCAATATAACCAGAAATGCCCCATTGCTACTGTACTAGTATGCGTTGTTCAGTGCAAGATTGTTGCTCGGAGTCAACTTGTCGTACACAGCTTGTGTATCAAATAACACACATCTCAGCCCCACTCTTGGTTATATTATATACTGATTGTAGCCCCTTCATCCAGACAGACTATTGCAGGGCCAACACTAGGTCTCCAGTAAGAGGAGAACATGGATAGGGCGCCGATTCCTCCCACTCTAATCTCTATGCAGCTGGTTGATCCAGTTGCTGTTCTCCTTTCTTAGCTCAGATATTGAAAGGGAGCTAAAAATGAAGAAAATGGCTGCAGCAATGCACTGAGGGGAAGTAAAGCAAGGAAGCAGGGTAGGTTTACTGCTTTGCTCATATGCTCCTTTTACTTTAAAGCAAGACCCCTCCTGCACTGAACAAGGCCAGAGGCATATACTCACCACTGTTGCAGCTACTGTAGTAATCATTCCCTCCCTCCCAAAAAGAGACCACTGGCATACTAGAGTGCTCCCCTCCTTACCTTTGTGTGTCAGAAATACACCACCAGGCCCAAGCCCAGCCTCCGTAGACATACTGCTTCTCGTCTGAGCCACAGCACCCACCTGCAGGGCAAGCAGAGAAGATGGCAACCAGTGTTCAACATCATAGTCAAAAATTCATTTGAATTTCAGACCAGGGCTGAAATGAGTCAAGAGCTCCCTTTTTTTCAACTACCTGCATTTCCATATTAAGCAACAATAGTACTATGTGGTTCTTGGAAGAGGAAGAGCAAAGCCACAAGCCTAGGTTCAACCAGGCACATACATGAGCATAAGATGCTGCCTTAGACTAAGAACATAAAATGGATCACCCCAAGGGACCATCTAGTCCAGCTTCCTGTACCTCACAGTGGCCCACCAAATGCCTCTGGAAGCCCACAAGAAAACAAGATACATTTATCCTGTTGCCACTCTGGCATTCAGAGATAGTCAATTTCTAGAACTAGGATGCATATACCCATCATGGCTCATAACCTGTGACCAACAGTTCTTCCATAAATCTGCCAATCCCGTTTTAAAGGCATCTAGGCTAGCAGCCATCACCACATCTTGGGGCAAGGAGTCCCACAGACTAATTACGTCCTGGGTAAAAAAATATTTTCTTTTATCTTTTCTAACTCTCCCAACATGCAATTTTAGCGTATGTCCCCTGGTTCTGAAGTTGTGTGAGAGGTTCCATCAACCTCATGCATCATTTTATGTTTCTCAGGAGTTAGGTCGGCACAGTTAGGTCAGCAAAGGTTGGCTGGCACAAGGGACACCATAACATATGTTTGGACCACTCTTAGAGAGGGCAGCACACAGACATGCGCCATCCTTCCTGTCTCTGAGAGCAGTCCAAACGCACTTTACAGTGGCCGTGATGCCAGCCAAATTTTGCTGGCCTAATTCCAGGTTAGGATTGCAATCACGTCCCCCCTCAGGCCAAGTCTACATCCAGCACAGTATTGTCTTGGGTGGGACTGGAGTCTGAGTCAAGAGGTCTTGTGTACCGACTTCACAGCCCTGATTATAAGTTCAGAGATTTTCACTATAAAGTCTGAGTCAAAAACAGTTAGGTGCAGCAGTGCTTCCCAAACTGTAAGCGGTGGCTCCCCGGAGACCTGCGGAAACCAGCCAGGGGAGTCGTGGAATCCTCACAAAACCCCCACCACTTTATATAACATGTAGGATTGTGGCCCTAACAGGGAGCCATGGCCAATGGGCCAGAAGATCAAGGGAGCTGCCAGTTGGAAAAAATTTGGGAACCACTGAGGTACAGCAATAGTGCCACCTGTTGGCAAATACAAGAAATAGTGGCACAAGACATTTGAATGCAGAGGCGGATCTACAGGGAGGACAGAGCTCTAAGTTTTGCAAGGAGCCTTACCCTGTCATGTAAATCCCTCCTCTCCCTTGCTGCTGTAGCCAGTAAGCAACGCCAAGATGTTGCTTTTCCCTGTGAGGATTGGCTAAAACGGTGCAGGAGAGGAGTGATTTCCACTGCAAGGTAAGGCTTCTTGCAAAACTTAGAGCTTTACTCTCCCTTAGATCTGCCTCTGTTTGAATGAACCTACATAACCTGCTGAGTGGATTGAGCTGCAGAGTTTCCTCTAGCTTTGCCCCAGGTGGGCAGAGTGCTACTGTGGCTATATTTGCAGCACTCTAGAACAGTCTCCCTCTCAGCTTTCTGTTAGCTTCTCTCCACACACACACACCCTGCCCATTACCCTGTGCTGTGTTTCTACAAACTAGTGTGCAGTATGGGTCCAAAAGAAGAGTGAGGAAGAGAATGGAAAGAAGAGAATGGGAAAAGCTGAAAACAGAGAAATGCAAAAGAGTTGTGCACTGTTTGGAACGAAAGCTTGAAGTGCTACAGCACACTGAATGTGGTGGAAGACAAAAAGATATCCCTCTTGCTTTAGGTTTACTGAAATTTACAGGCATTGGGCATTTAGGGTGATCTCTGGGTGAACTTAGAATGGCTTTGGAACAAGTTAGAATTTTTCACACTTAAATCAACATTAAGAAGGTACTTGTTATTCAAATTTTCACAAAAAGGGTTATATTCAGGAATGGGTTAGGAATGTACAGTATAAAGAGGAAGAGTTCCCCAGTATCTGAAGATTTAGTTATCTGTGGATCCTCATAGGCCCTCTGGACTCATGTCTTTCGTTTATGTTGGTTATAATCACACGAAGAAATTATGTTTTTGCTTTAACCAGATGGCTGCTTCGCAATGGTTCTCAAACTTTTTAGCATTGGGACCCACTTTTTAGAATTACAATTTGTCAGGACCCGCCAGAAATGATGCCATTGGCTGGAAGTGACATCATCAAGCAGGGAAATTTTAATACCCCCACTTGACAAAATCAGATTTAGTTCATTCACAGCTCAATCCTAACCTGCACAGGAGCAGGCGCAAGTCCAAGATGCCTAGATTGGGGCCGCACAGCTCGGGGACAGGGGTTAGGATCTGGCAAAATGGCCAGACACCATCTCTTTCTTCGTGCTGGGCCACCAACAGGGTTGCCTTCCCTCCCCCATTCCACCTCCCCATAATCCTCCAAAGCCCCCACACTGGCCAAACTCAGCCGGCACAGGGATGACTTACTAGGCAGTCCCCACAGCGTTGGCGCACATTTGAACAGAGCAGGGCTGATGCAAACAACATGTCTTGACCCAGGGCACTGTTGGGATTGCGCCCTAAGTAAATTAAAAGTACAACAAGTGTCCCAGTGGCGCTGTCAGGATACACATAACTAGGCCACTCCCCTTAAGAAGGAATGGCCCAGTTTTCCTTCCCAATGGTTGGTAGCAACCCACAGATTGGGAAGCACTATTCTAAAGTAATATGTGCATGGATGGTGCTACATAAATTTTACCACACAAAAACTGAGGGCTATCCGTAAGGCTTAAGGCACAACATTATACTTTACACATAACTTATTGTTTCCTTTGTAAGTACATGGATGGTGGATGCAATGAGAATGACCTGAAGGGACATAATAGCTGTGCAATTTTATCTGCTAAATTTTTTTTTCTGAAGAGTGAAATTCTGGACCATGGTTACAAAAACATAAACATATCTGCTTATTTTATTCTGATTTTGCTGGCCATGGAAAAAGGAGACTCTGCAAGGCACTGCGGCATGCACCATCAGCACTTCAATTGCCATGGCAGCTACAAAGATTTCTTTTAAAGAAAACTTTCTTTTAAAGAAAAGCAAAGATTCTTGAAATGCTGGGTGCTATGCCTTGTACCAAATTCTGCACATAAGCAAAGCAGTTGCTTTGTAATAAATATAGAAACTCAGACACTACCTACATTGTGAGTGCCTATTAATCTTCAGGCACAGCATTCTGTGCCTACTGGCAAGATCTCTATTCTCATAGTAGTAGTGTACACAAGATAAGCCAAAGCATCATTACCCCAGGACATTCATGCTCAAATTAGACATTTATATTACAGCCTAGAAAGAGCTCACAGCGTTTGTTCACAACAAATGTGGCCTTCTGTGGTTTGATTATCTCCCTTTTTATGGGCAAACTGGCTTGGGTTTATACATCAGGCATAGTAACTCCGGCAAAAGAAATGTAAGAGAACAATAAGGGATTTGAAAAAAAAAATCAGTACATGCCTAAAAGCATCAAGGCAAACAATAACGTATTTAAACACATTGCAAGCAGGAAACCTGTCAGGGAGGTGGTCAGGATAACGGGAGTAAAATGGAAGGCTAAAGGGGACATGGAGACTGCAGAGAAGCTGAATGAATCTTTATTACAGAAGATGTAGGACAAATGCACATGGCAGGCACAGACCTTCCCAGGGATGGAGTCAAAAGAACTGAGTCAAATGTAAAAGGGGTGAGGTTCTGGAGTGTACTGATGAATTGCAAACAGATCACTGGATCTAAACAGCATCCACCCAAGAGTTCAATCAGCCTCTGTGCTAGAAGACTGGAATGCAGCACGTGATACTTAAAAAGGGATCCAGGAGATTACAGGCCAGTCAGATTAACCTCTGTTGCAGATAAACAGAAAGAACAAGCTCAACTGAAGGAAAATCAGCATGGTTTCTGCAAAGAGAAGTCTTGTCTCACTAACCTTTCAAAGTGTCAACAGGACAAAGGTAGAGGTGACCCTGCTGACATTGTACATATACTTGGGCTTTCAAAAAAGCTTTGAACAACTCACCAAATGCTTTTGGCGAAACGTAGTAGTTACAGAATAAGAGGACACACATAGTCCTTTTATTCTCAGAGATAATTTTCCCCCCCCCCTCTCAGTACTAGAGAGCAGGGGTCATCCAATGAAACCCTTGTCAAGAGATTTAGAACAAGGAGACAGGACTTCAGAGTGCACAATTAGTCTGTGCATTAGTCTGATAGAACCAACAAAGTGCCATCCTTGGAGGGGAGAGTGGCATTCCAAAGCTGCGTCTGGTTGCTCCAAGAAGTGGCCACAGAAGCTGCTTCTTGGAGTGAATTTTAGTCTGTGAAATTCATTGCCTCAAGATGCAGAGGCGGACACTAGCTTGGATGGCTTCAAAAAGAGACTGACCACATTCAGGGAGGTCAGGTCCAGTGATGTCATGCAGGGGGAACGCGGGGGAACTCAGTTCCACTAGTTAAAATTAGGGCTGACTCCGCCCACTTCACTCTCCCTCCCCCCCCTCCCAATTCCTCTGCAAAGAGCTTTTCTTCTTGGTTGGCCGGCACTCAGAGGGTTAAAGGTTCTGGATTCCTAGGGGGGGCGAAGGCAGTGATGTCATTCAGGGAGAATGGACCAGAACGGGTGTTCCGGATCCTAACGGGCTCTGTGGCTAGTTCCGGGTTCCCGACAAGTGCCAATCAAAAGTGAGTTCCTGTTCCTAAATCATTTGAATGACACCACTGGTCAGGTCTATAATTGGTTACTAATCACCATGGCCTCCAGATTCAGCAGCAGGGTGCCTCTGAATACTAATTGCAGGGGAGAAATGACAGAAAAGAAGAATGCCTTTCTCTCCTGTTTGTGCGCTTTCTGATGGGCCACAGTCTAGATCAGTGTTTTTCAAACTATAGGTGAGGACCCGCTTGCTGGGCTACGACCTGATGTCAGGTGGGTTGTGGAAAGCTGAGAGCAGCCATCTTGGAAGCTGCAGACCTTACTCTTGCTATATTCCTTTTGTGAGGTGAACAGTTGGAATTTTCAAGTGAGTGTTCTTTTAAAAAAATTGTTTTCAGTTCAGTGCTTTTACATAATATTTTGCTTTCTGTCAGGGATGTTTCATGGGTGTGCAATTGCTGCAGTCCAAGAATGCCAGTTTACTTTCTAGGAGTAATAAGTGTAATGACTTCACAATGATGGCACTTCCTGCTTATTTCACTTCTGACTAGGGCATCACTTCCAGGCTAACAGAATCATTTCCGGTGGGTCCCAACATGAGTGCCGTTCTAAAAATTGGGCCCGATCAGGGGCAATCCTGGGGAGGGGTCAGTGCTTGGGGGCACACTG
>JAJKFI010000087.1:2294827-2306501 GCA_029204185.1 Lerista edwardsae
CGATCAGGGGCAATCCTGGGGAGGGGTCAGTGCTTGGGGGCACACTGCCATAGGTACACCTCCCTGCAGGAGCCGCTCCCCATCTGGGTTTGCTGCAGTGAAGCCGCTTAGGGCAGTGCCCGAGGTTGGTTGCTGCGTCACTCTAGGAAGCGGCCACGCATACAGCCACTTTCCAGATCGGCTTCACTGGGGCAGCTGCAGAAAAGTCGCTCTGGGAAGCAGTCACATGCAGCTTAAACAAGCTCCATGCAGTCACTTCCCTGAGCAGCTTTGTTGGGGTGGCCGTGGCAAACGGCTGCACACAGCCATTTCCTGGAGTTACGAACCAACAAAGTGCCATCCTTGGAGGGGAGAGTGGCATTCCAAAGCTGCGTCTGGTTGCTCCAAGAAGTGGCCACAGAAGCTGCTTCTTGGAGTGACCAGGCGCGTTCTGAAAGGTGCCCACCCCTTCTCACCCACAACCATGGAAGCTGCTTCCCAGAGCAACCAGGACTTTGGGGGTGGGGGGGTTGCGGGTGGTGTTGCTGCCGCCTCCCCCAGCCCACCACCTGGAGCATTTGAACCCCTTGCCCCCCTCAGGTGTGCCACTGGGTCCTGTTCCAAAATGTTTGAGACCCATTGGTCAGATGGACCTTTGGCCTGCTCCAACAGGGCTTTTCTTATGTTTATCGTCACACATCAACCTAGAGCTTTCCAGATATAGTTTCCTGATGGAGTTGTACAGCTGAAGTAAGAACGAGTTCTCCCTCAGCTAAGAGAGAGCAAGAGATCCTTTACAACTAATTTGGTGCAGCGCCACTCAGAAGCACTCTGGGAGCCGGGGAGCTGGGCCAGCTTCCATTTCTCTGCATGCGAGACATATAACTTTCCAATGTAATGTCTGGCATTTGTTTGTGGCACACAGCCCCAAGCAGACTGCTTCTCCTGAAACTTGAGTGTCACAGCAGAGGACTACACAGTAAAAGCAAGAATGCGCACCAATCTTGCTAACAGTTGACTTCCTACCTAGTATCAACCGTAGTGATTAAAAAACCAAAACTTCCTTGACAAGTAGCACAGCAGAGAACAAAGGTGGTGAATTAGCCATTAACCCTGAAAGATCACTCCAATAGTACCCATGGAAGAAAAGGACACACACAGTTATGCTAATACAAGTTACACACCTGACCACCACCACTACTCCCTGCAGCTGTCAACAAACTAAGCTGAAAGAACTAAATGCTTCTTGCCATCCCATTTCAAAGATTGAAGGGCTAAAACCTCATGATGGTGGCCCAAAACTCCGCAGCATGCCTTCGATATCTTCTTCCTTCAATCTTCACCACCCTATAGTTCAGCCATTTTCAACCACAGTGCTATGGCACATTGGTGCTCCATAAATGGTCCTCAGATATGCTGCAGAAATGTAGGTCATTTATTAGTAGGGCCATTAGGGGATGTGAGCCCCCCCACTGGCAGCACAGTGTGCCTTGTCAATTGTCAAAAAAGCTGATGGTGTACCTTGAACATTTTAATGCTTTGCCAGTGTGCTGTGAGATGAAAAAGGTTGAAAATCACTGCTTATAGCTTCAAAACGTTATTTTCCCCCTCAAACAGGACCAAAGAAAAATATGCATGAAAACATGGCGAAGGGGAAACAAGGAGTATTTTGCTTGTGGGCTTCTATAGGTTTCTGGCTAAGTGCTGGTAGGAAACAGAATACTGGATTAAAAGGGATCTTTGGTCTGACCCAGCCACATAGTCATACTATCTCCTGGGTTTAAAATGTCCATTTCCCCCAATTACGTGCAGTTTTACATAAGAAGAGCCCTGCTGGATCAGGCCAAAGGTCCATCTAGTCCAGCTTCCTGTATCTCACAGCGGCCCACCAGGTGCTCCAGGGAGGCACGAGACAACAAGATGCTTGCATCCTGTTGCCACTCCCTTGCACCCGGCACTCTGAAGTAGCCTACTACTAATGTAAGGAGGTTACACAACCATCATGGCCTATAGCCCACAATGGACTTTTCTTCCAGAAATCTGTCCAATCCCCTCTTAAAGGCATCTAGGCCAGATGCCATCACCACCTCCTGCAGCAAAGAGTTCCACAGATTAATTACTCGCTGGGTAAAAAAGTACTTCCTTTTATCTGTTTTAACTCTCCCAACACTCAGTTTTAGCAGATGCCTCCTGGTTCAGGTGTTTTGAGAGAGGGAAAAGAACATCCCTCTATCAACTCTATCCCTTCTGTGCATAATTTTCTATGTCTCAATCATGTCCCCACTCAGGCGCCTTTTGTCTAGGCTGAAGAGCCCCAAATGCTGCAGTCTTTCTTCATAAGGGAGGTTAAGGTGCCCCAGCCCCGTAATCATTTTTGTCGCTCTCTTCTGCACCTTTTCCAGCTCCACTACGTCCTTTTTGAGGTGCGGCGACCAGAACTGTACACAATATTCCAGGTGTGGCCTTAGCATCAATTTGTACAATGGCATATTTTACAACCAAGCTATGAGAAAATGGAGCAATTCCAAAACAATGTTTTGTATTACCAAGTCTGCCTGCATAATACATAAGTGCAAAATACATAAGTGCAAAATGTTACAAGGGAAAGGGAAACAAGGAAGTATGCACAGAGAAATGGCTGACCCTGTCTGTTTGCTAATCTCAACACTTGGCAAAGGCAGTCCTGGATTCCTGAAATGACAGCAAATGTTCAAGGCTGTTTCTGAAGACAGCTGTTACCCAATTCTGTATCCTGGCTGAGTAGCTGGACACATAATGGTTTCACTTTGAAAGTTAAATACATAGGCTCATCTCATACTGCACTGAATGGCAAGTAGTGGCTTGAATGTCATTTTTAAAGGTGACTTTGGCAACAGTATTTTAGGTTGGAAACAAATGTTTGTTTGTTTTGGCTTGAAAATAAAACAGGTTTCCAGAACTTGTGAACCACTAAGCCAACGTTCACCAACTAGGAACTGGGGTCTGCCAGGGGCTTGACAATCCCTTAGTTTTTGTTTTTTGAGACAGGAATAAAAAAAAACTGGAGGCTTTTTAAAAAGCCCTGAGTGGCAGTCATGCAATGGGGGTGGGCAGGAAGGTGACTATTTTGCTTAACAGACCTTAAGACCTAAATATGTGTGTTTGGAAATTAATAACGAAGTCTCAAATTAAAACTAAGTGCATTCTGTGTATATTTTTCCGGAGCGTGCATAAGACCAAAGCCACTTCCTGCTGCAGCCCTCACCTAGCAACCCCTTAGTAGATTTTTGTCGGATGAGGTCAGGGTGAAAAAACTGCAGTTTTTTGAACATGTTCTGATTGATATATTTTAAGTGTCAGTTACACTGTGGACACAACAGTTTGGAATAGCAAGAACAAACCATTACATAAGAACATAAGAAGAGCCCTGCTGGATCAGGCCAAAGGCTCATCTAGTCCAGCTTCCTGTATCTCACAGCAGCCCGCCAGGTGCCCCAGGGAGGCATGAGACAACAAGATGCTTGCATCCTGTTGCCACTCCCTTGCACCCGGTACTCTGAAGTAGCCTACTACTAATGTAAGGAGGTTGCAAAATCCATCATTGCCTATAGCCCACGTCGGACTTTTCTTCCAGAAATCTGTCCAATCCCCTCTTAAAGGCATCTAGGGCAGATGCCATCACCACCTCCTGCAGCAAAGAGTTCCACAGATTTAACTACCCGCTGGGTAAAAAAGTACTTCCTTTTATTTGTTTTAATTCTCCCAACCCTCAGTTTTAGCAGATGCCCCTGGTTCAGGTGTTTTGAGAGAGGGAAAAGAACATCCCTCTATCAACTCTATCCCTTCTGTGCATAATTTTCTATGTCTCAATCATGTCCCCCCTCAAATGCCTTTTTTCTAGGCTGAAGAGCCCCAAATGCTGCAGTCTTTCTTCATAAGGGAGGTTAAGGTGCCCCAGCCCTGTAATCATTTTTGTCGCTCTCTTCTGCACCTTTTCCAACTCCACTATGTCCTTATTTTTGAGGTGCAGCGACCAGAACTGTACACAATATTCCAGGTGTGGCCTTACCATCGATTTGTACAATGGCATGATAATATTGGCTGTTTTATTCTCAACCCCTTTTTTAATTACCCCAAGCATGGAATTGGCCTTCTTAATTGCTGACGCACACTGGGTCGACACCTTCATTGAGCTGTCCACCAGCACCCCAAGATCTCTCTCCTGAGCTGTCACAGACAGCTCAGAACCCATTAGCCTATAGGTGAAGTTTTGGTTTTTTGCCCCAATGTGCATCATTTTACACTTGTCTACTTTGAAACGCATCTGCCATTTTGCTGCCCATTCTCCCAACTTGGAGAGATCCTTCTGGAGCTCTTCACAGTCCCTTTTGGTTTTCACCACCTGGAAAAGTTTTGTGTCATCCGCAAACTTGGCCACCTCGCTGCTTATCCCTGTCTCCAGGTCATTTATGAACAAGTTGAAAAGCACTGACCCCAAGATAGATCCCTGGGGCACTCCACTTTTCACCTCTCTCCATTGTGAAAATTTTGCATTGATCCCCACTCTCTGCTTCCTGGCCCTCAGCCAATTCTGAATCCATAAGAGGACCTGCCCTCTTATTCCCTGACTGTGAAGTTTCTTCAGCAGCCTTTGGTGGGGGACCATGTCAAACACCTTCTGAAAATCCAGGTATATGATAGCCACAGGTTCACCTACATCCACATGCCTGTTGACCTTTTCAAAGAATTCCAAAAGGTTCGTGAGGCAAGACTTACCCTTACAGAAGCCATGCTGACTTTCCTTCAGCAACACTTGTTCCTCTACGTGTTTTAGGATTTTATCTTTGATGAGGCTTTTCACCATCTTACCCGGAACAGATGTTAGGCTGACCGGCCTGTAGTTTCCAGGGTCCCCCCTTCTCCATTTTTAAAGATTGGCATGACATTGGCTACCCTCCAATCCTCTGGCACCATGGCTGTTTGAAGGGACAAGTTGCATACTCTAGTTAAGAGGTCAGCAACTTCGTTCTTTAGTTCCTTAATAAGTCTTGGGTGTATACCATCTGGGCCTGGTGACTTATTTATATGTAATTTATCAATTTGATCTAAAACATCTTCTTTATTAACCATTATCTGATTTAATTCCTTAGTTAGGAAGGGGTGTTCGGGCTGCGGTATCTGCCCAAGTTCTTCTCCTGTGAAGACGGACGCAAAGAATTCATTTAATTTCTCTGCGATCTCCAAGTGCCCTTTTATCTCCTCTTTCCCTCCCTCACCATCCAGTGGGACAACCGCCTCTCTGGCAGGTTTCCTGCTTCTAACATACATTTGAAGAAGCTTTTATTATTCCCCTTTATGTTGCTAGCCATGCGTTCCTCAAACTCTTTCTTGGCCTCCCGTATCACCTTCTTACTTGTCTTTTGCCAGAGTTTATGTTGTTTTTTATTCTCCTCGCTGGCATTGCTTGCCAGTTCAGATTTAATGGTGAACTATGGTTTGCCAAGATGCATGGCCAGTTACTTTCACAATATTCTGCACAATTGTTTCTGGAAAGTTCTGGGCACTTAGTCTTGATCTTGCTTAATATTCTTGCATATGTACAAATTGAAAATTTTAATTTCACAATTGCACCCCCCTGAATAGTTATACATTCTGTAGATTAAAAGTCAAATGGGCTGTGTAATCAGTGTTTTGAAATTGTACTTCTGGTAGTGAAAAGGCTCTGCTTAGCTGCAAACCAAAATGCTTTAATTGATATAGCAGCCAAGCAGGCTGCTATGGCTGAGCAGGGTTGTTCAGGAAATATATGCATTACAAAGTTGGAAACTTGATTTAAATCAGTGATGATCAAACTGATGATTGTTCTTGGAGATTTAAACCAATCAACCCTGGGGAATGCAATTACAGATATACTATACACCACCAAGAACAGAACTATAAGGATATTTCCAGGGATAGAACAGTGTTTACCTGATGTTTTTTAACCGCTCCAGAGCAAAGCAACACATGCTCCCAAGGGTACAATTTGTACGTACAGTACTATCACACAACGCTAACGATGTACTAACCAACTAGCTGAATAGTTTTTTGCCTACCCATTGAAGTTCTTAAAGGAGCCTTAAGGAAAAACAGTGGGCAGAAGAGAGGGAAAAATAGTTGCTTTAGGCATGCATTTTTGTTTGGTCATCTGCTGTAGAGCTCTCTGCACTGGAGGAACTTCTCCAGCAGAACTTCTTCCTTCTCCACTGAAGGAACTTCCTTCTCCAGTGGATCACGTTTAGTCAGAACTCTCTACTATGACCTGTCCATCTTGGGTAACCCTACATGGCATAGCTCACACCTTCATTGAGCTACTCAAGCTCCTTCGCCACGACAAGGCAGTGATCCATGAAAGGGGGAGGAACTACGTAGTTAACTGCTAAAGAAAGAGGTACAGGGGCTGAGGTCTGGCTGGAAGCTACATACAGATACACGCCACAGACCACAGTCCATGGTATATAGACTGGGCAGTTGTTATTCATTATTGAAAAAAAATGCATTCTAGATATAATATATAAAAAATTCAATGAAGTTACTGTTTCTGGACCTAGAGAGAGCCCTGCTATTGAGAAGAGTTTCCAAAGCAGAGGTGTAGTTCAAATTAATTAATTCAGCTTCCCAACACTCTGAAACACATTCTGTATACACTTGGCACAGGACATGTACCAACTCTGCAGAACTTGAAAAACTCCCAGTTCTAAATAGCGTCTTAAAAGCAGACCAGGAACTGCATGCATTCCAATACATCTTATGGCAAAACCACACATTACAATACATATCATAAAGCTTATCATAACACATGTAATGTTTATCATAATGTGACGGGTGTGCCAATAGCCTGTGGGTAGCCTCCAGTCAGGATGAGGACCATGGCATGTGGGAAAGCAATATTTAACCCTTTTTGCTACACCAAGATCTCCAGAAAAACTGTGCCCTCAAAATTGCCATTAGCCCTGAGTGGGATGTTCAGACTGTTTTCCCAGCATTACCTTTGACCTACAGAAGCAGCTTTGGCTATGCTGAGGGAAAGCAGGAAATGGAGTATTGAATGAAACTTCAAGAGGAAAAAAAAAACCCTGCTTGCTTTTAAAAGCTGAATTAGCCTTCACCAGTTGTGGGTTGAGTAGCCTGCAATCACTCTTACCCTACTTTTTCATGAAAGGAATCCAAGTTCTTTGCTTGCCTTTTCATCAATTGCATTCTTTGCCTTGGAAAGCCTTCCCTTAAGTGATGCAGTTGTGATAATGGTAACCATGCTCTGTGCATGTTGAGAGGCACTGTCCGTATCACTTTAATATTATACTGAACACTGGCCTTGACAAATTATGCACGATCAGGTACTGAGTCAGAAAACATTTTAAGACACACAATTGTAGACTACTCTCTTACCACTTAACTGCTCTAAAGAAAAAAAATACTTTTTCTTTAGTTGACTTGTATTGGAGAAAAAGATAGCAAGTACATAACTCACTTTTTAAAGAGATTTCCTACAAGCTTCCCTGGGGACACAATTACATGTGATGAGCCAATACCTGTCTATTTTGCCATGTACACATGCTTTGGGAAGCTGTGCTTAGACACTGCTCCTTAGTGCACACACCCTGGAGTGGAGCAGGCCAGCCACACCACTGCTCAGAAAGGATGTACAAACTGCTTCCCCAACACACGGAACAAGGAATCCATATTATATAGCATGATGTCATGTGCCAAGCGGTCGGTTGTGTGGGCTTACCCATACCACATCGCTGGTGAAGAAGCAAGGAAAAGGCTTCCTTGCTATTACAGGGCAAAGCTGGGTGAGGCGGGGAAGGGAGCAATACAGAGGAAGAGACCACCCACTCTCTTGATTGCCCCCACCCCATCTGGTCCAAAAACATGGGCGGGTGGGGGGGGGGAGGGGGAAGACAAGAAAGTGTGTCAGGGGAGGGTTTACCAGATTGCCAGCCCCTAAAATTTGCTTCGCCAATGAGCTATTTCCGCTTTGCAAGCATCCTCCTTATTTTTATTTTGCAAGCCCCAAGAGGAGCCAGGCGCTATACAAGATCTCTTGGGTCGTGGAAGAGCAGCGGGGGGGGGGCGTTTACAAGAAGGAAGCACATACAAGCTGCAACGCTATGCACCCTTACCTGGGAGTAAGCCCCATGGAAAACCGCGGGCCTTACTCCCGAGTAAAGGTGCAGAGGGAAGAGTCCCTGCTTGCTGATCCAAGAAAACGAGATTGACAGCCCAAACCTATGCATGTCTACTCAGAAGCAAGTCCCATTGTGTTCAATGTGGCTTACTCCCAGGGAAGTGTCTTTAGAATTGCAGCCTGAATCTCGACGCAGCCCCCACCCCTTGCCAGCAGCCTCTCCCCAGGCTGTCCCCCTTGAGGAAAATGCGTGTCTTTTCCAAAACAATCTCCTCCCCGCCACTTCCTCCTCCTCGTGCCCCCACTTACCTGACACGACCAACGCCTCATTGGGACCCACCGTGTGGCAATTCCCCATAGCGAAGCTCCCCCCACCCCTAGGCCAGACCCCCCTCCAATGCGACGCCGCGCCTTCGATTCGGATTACAATTCGGAATCGACTCCGCCTCTCTTCAGTCCCCGACCCCGACCGCGCCCCAGCTCCGCCCACGGGAAGCGCGTCAGAAGGGGGAAGAGCGGGAAAGGGGGGAAAGGGGAGCGGGGGAGGAGGAAAAACACTCTGGTCCCAGCAAAATTCTGATTGATTCGCACGAGGTTTTGCATGATGTCGGGAGCTTCTATCCTGCTACTGGATTATGTGGTGTTTTTATTAAAAGTTAAAAGCCTATGCATATAATACACCTTCCAGCCATAACGGTTCCCGCAGCAGGTTTATTATAAATTGATAACATTTCGCAATTAAGAAAAAAACAAAACCCTATACATATTTTTATCTGTGAATTTATTACCTGGCTTTTATGGGAAGCCTACTTTGCAAGCTCTTATGACTGGAATGCAGATTACAGGTGGGCTTTGCATCCACAGGTTCTTTATCCACGGTTTCAATTATCCCTGACTTTTCAGTACAAGGGCCACACTGTATATACACATTTTCTCGGGCTGAAAACAAATATGTTTTAAAAATGAATGGATACATTTACTTGAATCTTTTTTGTACTCTGTATATGATTCAGAACAAAAGAGAAACGTGACAATTACAAAGAAACAATGCCGTGCTTTGAGAAATGATATATGTAATAAAAATGCCACAAACATTAAAAAACCAACAACGCTGTTACAAAAAAAGTTGCTGTGGGGCTGGATAACATCTTGTAGTTGGCCAGATTCCTGGTCTATATGGAAAGCCCAACAGCCATGTACCCCATGCCATGTGGGACAAAGGGTTTAGACATCCTGGTTTTCCCTTCCCTCCCTCCTCCCTGGTTTGTTTTTTTAAATTCCTACAGTAGCTTTAACATTGGGGCAGCATTTTGTGGCCATTTGAGGCATGCCAATTCTCTGAAAGTGGTTTAAGATATGGTATGCACCAGCACCTTGTTTTCTATCCACATCTTCATGTGGGTAAGATTTACGTCCTTTGTACTTCGCATTGATATTGGGAGGCAATTCGTATTTCTACTAAGGCAGTAATTTTCAACGTTTTTCATATCATGGCACAAAAACTTTCAGAGCACACCATCAGTTTTTTTTTTACTATTGACAAGCCACACCATGAGGGCTAGCATCCCCTACTAATAAATGCCCCTCCCCCAAATTCCTGTAGCACACCTGCAGACCATTTGCAGTACTCTGTTGGAAATAGCTGCGCTTAAGGTATCTCTGTTACTGCACCCCTTTAAAACTAAGGAAAAAATAATTTTCCTTTTGTTCACTGGGGTGTTTGTTCTTCCTGTTATGAACAGGCCCTGAGGGCCAAGGAGGAGCTAGCCCGAATCCCCATCACTGCAGAAAAGCATCCAGATTCTGTGACATGCATCGCTCCTGTCTTGGTGAGAAGGAAATATACCATACTCAGACTCAAAAGACTCAAGTTGCAGCTTTATTGCAATACTAGCCTTTTGTTACCCAGCACTAATGTCGGCCTTTTTCGAATATTTCTACCTGGCACCCCTTTGCACCCCCACCCCTAGGGGCGCTAGGGGTGTCGTACCCCCCACAGTATTTGTCACCAGATTGTAAGGCATACGCGTACCAAGTTTGGTGTCAATCACTCCAGGCATTCCAGCAGGCCATGGTGGACATTTTATTTCACACCCCTTCTCTTCCCCCATGCCGACGGGGGCCGAACCCGGACTCCAACAGCGTCGGGAGCGTCGCCACTCGTCTCGGCGACCCCAGAAACTATGGATTCTACGCCACTATCGGCCATTTTAGATCATTTTTACTTGGCGCCCCCTGCACACCCCCACCCCTGGGGGTACTAGGGGTGTCGTACCCCCGCAGTGTTTGTCGCCAGACTGCAAGGCATACGCGTACCAAGTTTGGTGTCAGTCGCTCCAGGCGTTCCAGCAGGCCATGGTGGACGTTTTATTTTGCACCCCTTCTCACCCCCCACGCTGACGGGGGCCGAACCCGGACTCCAACAGCATCAGGAGCATCACCGCTTGTCTCGGCGACCCCAGAAACTATGGATTTGACACCGATGTTGGCCATTTTCGATCATTTTTATGTGGCACCCCCTGTGCACCCCCACCCCCAGGGGTGCTAGGAGGGTCTGACCCCCGCAGTGTTTGTCGCCAGACCGCAAGGCACACGCATGCCAAGTTTGGTATCAATTGCTCCAGGCGTTGCGGAGCCTATGCGGCGCGCGTGCACACGCACACGCACACGCACACACACACACACACTTTTATATATATATAGATTACTAGCCTTTTGTTACCCGGTGCTGCCCGGGTAACAAATTATCCCAAGCTTCTAGGCGACTCCGGAAACTATAGACTTGACACTAATGTCGGCCGTTTTCAAGTATGTTTACATGGCACCCCCTTTGCACCCTAGGGGTGCTGGGGTGTCGTACCCCCACAGTATTTGTCGCCAGACCATAAGGTATACGTGTATCAAGTTTGGTGTCAATCGCTCCAGGCGTTCCAGCAGGTGGCCATTATTGCGCACCCCTTCTCACCCCCCCACGCCGACGGAGGCTGAACCCAGACTCCAACGGTGTCAGGAGCGTCGCCACTTGTCTCGGCAACCCTGGAAACTATGGATTAGACGCCATTTTTGACCGTTTTCATGTGGGGGCCCCTGTGTACCCCCACCCCTGGGGGCACTAGGGGGGCCTGACCCCCACAGTGTTGGTTGTCAGGCTGCAAGGCATACACGTGCCAAGTCTGGTGCCAATCGCTGCAGGCGTTCCAGCAGGGCATGGCGGACGTGTTGTTTCGCACCCCTTCGTGCCCCCCACACCGAGGGGGGGGCCAAACCCGGACTCCAATGGTGTCGGGACGTCGCTGCTCATCTCGGCAACCCCGGAAACTACAGATTCAACGCCAATCTCGGCTGTTTTTGATCGTTTTCATGTGGAGCCCCCACACCCACACACCCCCGGGGGGGTGCTAGGGGGGCCTGACCCCTGCAGTGTTTGTTGCCAGGCCGCAAGGCATGCGTGTGCCGAGTTTGGTGCATGTCGCTCCAGGCCTTGTAGAGCCTATGTGGAACACACACACACACACACACACACACACACACACACACACACACACA
>JAJKFI010000087.1:2309895-2395194 GCA_029204185.1 Lerista edwardsae
ACAAACAAACAAACAAACAAACAAACAAACAAACAAACAAACAAACAGCTATAGTTAGAACAAGGTAAACGGCAATGTTGATGTCACAAGGGGCTTGCAAAGACTACAAAAAGCAGAACTGCTGCAATTGATCAGAAAGCAAAACACCATAGAAGATCCATCATGGTGCATCATTTCGGGACATTTTGTGGTGGAGCATCCACAAATCCTTGAGCAGTTCCCAACCTAGGGAACTGAATGGGTTTCACAGCCCGATCCTAAACTGTGCTGGAGCAGGCAGGCTGGCAGGCATGTTCATGCCCTTGCACGAGGGGATGCACAAGCTTCCCCTGTGAGCTCCTTGGATTTGCGCCTGCAAAATCATGGGCAAACTTCCTAGGAGACCACACAGCCTGAATTAGAGCCGCGTGGCCTGGGGACGAGCCCTTGGATTCGGCCTAATGGCCAAATCCTCCACCTGCCCCCCTCCCCGGACCAGACCGCCTGCTGGCCCAGGAACACCCATTCCCCGCCCACTCCTGCCCACCTGGGAATGCCTCTGCTTGCTATGCCAGTCTGGGAGTCATTGTGCCAACACGGGGGTGCCACTCAGTGCCCCCACGTCGGCACGATGCGAGTTGCATTGACGCTACCACATAGCGCTGATGCAACAGGGTGCTTCGGATTGTGCCCTCAGTTAGGCGTCCTGTGTTACGCGCTGGCTCAGTGATTGGTCCACGCAGTGCTCCTTTTGATCAGTCTATGTGCTGCAGCCTCCCAGGCAGGTGTGCCTGTTTGCAATGATGCAAGGTGTCACATGCTGGGTGAAGGGCTCTTTTGCCTGACTCCTGCAGTGACTGGGTGGTTACAGAGCAGGTCTGTGGCATGGCCAGTGTGAGTTATGGACCTGCCTCCCCCGATTCTGCCATAGGTGTTTCTGGCCAGTCATGCAAACAGGTAAGTGCCTTGTTAGAGGAGGCCTTCCTCTTGGGTGGGCTTGAACCTGGCTTGCCCAGCTCTCACTCTGCATCCTTGTGCAATGAGCTACTAGCTCCCTGTTTTATCTGCATGCCACTGCGGCTCCTCCTATAACAAGTATCAGACCCTCCCCTGGCAAAAGGGGAGGTGAACTTGGTGAACTCCCCCACAGGTATTCAAACCCTTGTCATGGAGCGACTTGTGTGTTTTGTTTCATCTAGCTGCCTTCTTCTAAGGAAGCTTCTATCCTTTGCTCAGTTCTAGTCAAGACATTTTGCACACGTGTATGTTTGTGGCATCAAGGGACTTCAGCCCTTTGGGATTCCTAGCAGTTCCCTGCCTTTGCCTCCTTGCTCTGTGCCACAGTGGCTCCTGTAGGAGGGAAGGATGCTGTGGCATCTTTGTGTTATGTGTATGGCCTCTCACTGTGGCACCTCCCCATGGTGACTGTTGGTGGTGTGGTATTTGTTCCTAGGGGCTGTGTCACCCCAGTAGTGGAACATGATGAGGACAAGTCCAAACACTGTATTTAGTAGATACCCACAGCCAACAACAAGAATTTAGATTGCCAACTGCAACCATGACTGACACCTTGGCAAAAGGAGACAATTTGCATCCCAGGGTGGTTGGTGAAAGAATGGAATGTGCTGTGTGGCTCTATCAGATTCTAGAGTCGTAGAATTAGACATGTGTATCTCAAACTTTTTAGACCAGGACCCACTTTTTATAATGGCACTTGTTTTGGGACCCACTGGACGTGATGTCATTAGCCCAGAAGTGATGTCATGGCCAGAAGTGACATCATCAAGCAGGAAGTACTGTCATTGTGACATAATAATAAAATGACACTCCTGGGATGCAAACTGGCATTCTTGGACTGCAGCAGTTGCACAACCATGAAACATCCCTGACAGAAAGCAAGATTAGGACAAAACATGTAAAAGCTGAAAAACTAAATTTAAAAAGCTCACTCGAAAATTTAAACTGTTAGCCTCACAAAAGTAATAAAGCAAGGTCTGCAGTTTCCAAGATCGCTGCTCCCAGCATTTCGCGACCCACCTAATATCAAGGCGCAACACACCAAGTAGGTCCTGACCCACAGTTTGAGAAACACTGAGTTAGACTAACACCCACCTGGATCAATAGCGTAGCAGGTAACATTGGTTCCTTTTAGTCTGTTGGCCAACTCTCGGACAGTGAGGATATTAGCCAGTTTGCTATGGCAATAGGATAGGAATGCTTGCAAGAAGCTATCCACCGGTTTGTGGATGTTCTGGATGTCAATCTTTCCTGATAAATGTGCCTTGGAAGCAACAACCAGCACCCGGCTAGGTGCACAACGCTTCAGTTGATCCAAGAGGAGGTGGGTCAGAAGAAAGTGGCTCAAGTGATTCACCTGGAATGTCAGATTGAAGCCATCCTTGCTTGGACCTGCATACAAAATTCCTGCCAACAAGATAAGTTGTGTGAAACAAGTATGACGCATCAAAGCCTTTTGTCACTAAAGCAATCCCCATTTTTAGTTGATGCTTCTTATTTCGACAAGCAAGACAGTATCACATATACAGGGGTTTGTGCCCTGAAGTTATTAGCTGGAGAGAGGTGGGAATTCTACCTCTTCTATAATTGTTCCATTACAATAAAGAAATTGTCCACCTGTGAAATAATGTCCCCGAACAAGATGGTCCAACACGTAGCTTGTGGGCCGCACGTAGTCCCTGAGGCCCTATTTGGTGGCCCCTAATAGCCCAGTCGTAGCCCCCCTGCCTCCTTCCACTTGAAGCTTTTCAGTCTCCCTGCCTTTTCAGTCTCCCTCTCCTTCTGAGAAGGAGAAGCCGGAAGAGTGTGGCTGGAGGATCAAAAAGCTCCGCTGCACCCACCTCCGCTGCCTCTGTTCTGACTTTGGCAGGCTCAGAACGCAGAAGTAATTGGGTTATCAAAAGTAATGTTATCATGTCACCACTAATTACTGGGGACCCACCATTGATCCCACCCCACTCCTGAGACCCAATCCTCCCTCCATGTTGCCGCCCACTCCTTGCCCCCACAGGCTGTAGTGGCTCTTTTTGCTTGTCAAGATAATACATCCCTCTTGACCATCAATGCTGGACAGGCTGCTGCAAAGTAACACAGAATCACATGCAGCAGACAGCGAAGTCTATCAGTGGAGCAAGGCTCAACCACAATCCCATGTATGGAAGCAGTGTGTAAATACTTTCAATGTGCAGAATGTTGGCACACCTGCAACTCTCTATCCCCCATATTACACTGTGTCACCTCAACAGTATGACTTGGCATGATTGGCAGCCATTTTGGTTCTCCTAACTTGCACTGATCCAACAAATGTGACTTCAAAACCCCACTGTGGTCACAACTCCAAGGTTGAAGAACATGGCTAATGGTCTCCAAACCATGGACCGCTGTGTACGGGGAAAGCCTTCCCCATCCCAAGCAGCATGAATAATTCAACTGGCTGGAAGAAATGCTCTGGCCATTCATGTCTATGCCCAGCGTCCTCCTGCACAGCCTTTTGGGATGCCTGGGCATAGATGTGATTGCCTAGAGAGTCCTTTCCAGCTAATCAGCAGCAGCACAATGGAATGATCATACCGCTCATGATGAGGAAGGCTTTCCCTGCATGCCAGATCCAGCCCACGGACTGTAGTTTGGAGGCATCTGCTAGAGCAAAGGCTCTTAATTTGTGGCCTATGCTCTGGGGGGCTGTCCTTGTTATCCACTATGCTGACACCTTCCAAAGACTGCAGGGACCTTCAGAATGGCATCTGCAACCAACACTGACCCCTTTAAAATGGCTAGTAGAAGCATCTGCTGACAATGTTTAAGGAGGCCATGCTGGTTGCAGATGCCATTCTGAAGATCCCTGCCGCCTCTGGAAGGTCTCTGCAGAATTCAGGTATCTTTTGGCACTTCCTGCTGCACTCTACTGGCTTCCTGAGGGAGTCTGCTGGATGCTTCTGATGGCAGATAAGGTATCCCTTGAATTTAACCCTATAGGATCAATGATTTGTTATCTGCTTTAAAATCACCTCTAAAACCTGGAGGTTGCATATATCATCATAACTTGTAACCAGTGATGGACTTTTATCCATAAATCTGTCCAACCCCTTTTTAAAGATCTGAATGTTATTAACCAGGTTGCATCCTCCACTGACAAGATGCCCCCCCCCAAGTCTTTATCCAGATGTGCTGATCTCCATTCTGAACAGCAATCCACTTGCCTGCTGTCTCCATGTAGTGACCTCACCTGCATTGTTGATGAGAATGTCAAGGCGGGGCTCTGATCTCAAGAAAGCATCTGCAAACCTGTGCACAGAGTTCAAGTCGGCTAGGTCTAGGCTCATGAAGAGGACCTCATTGTTCCCACTTTCCTGAAGTCAGAGAAAAGCATGAGAACCTTATAGCACTACGGTCAGAACCAAAACTGGTGATTTTCCTTTTTTTGCCAGACAGCTGCCAGACTTCAGTTGACTACATTATTTGATGCCTGACAACTTATGATGCTTGTTATTGTGCATATATTTTTATTATGCAACTCAGTGGTTCCTAAAGTGTGCACCATGGGGCCTGAGGGTGCCACAGTGAACTCGCAAGGGCACAGTGGATGTCCCTGGTGGCCTCTTCTTCCTGGCTCTCACAGGAACTGCCATCTTGGATCACATGAGATCCCACATTATCCAAGATGGTACTGCCTAATTTGTTGATGGTACTGTAGTTCCTAATTTGTTGGGTGACCCGTACTATAGTTAAATAAATAAAGTTGATGGGGGTAACACCAACCCTAGGGATAACACTGCATTGAGGTTGTGCATATGGTATTGGAATTTATTCTGTATGGTGTGGGAGGAGGAGATCCATCATGGGGGGTGACGCGCTGACCTCCCATACCGGGTGACACAAACTCTAGTTATGCCACTGCTGACAGCACAAGTTACATTTGTAGTAAATTTCCAGGGTTCTATAGGTTTAGGCAAAATAAAAATAAAGACAGCAGCTGTCCAGAAAAAGCCTCTTTATTTGACTTTGCAACCATCAAACAGAGTGCCTGCAGCCATCAAAAATCACCCAGCCCAACTCCCCTCAATTCTGCTGTTTTCCACCTATTATAGGGAAGGCGTAACCAAAGATCATCCTGTCAAATTATACATCATATACGTAATGTCCTTTCCATATTTGGACTTGTTGATTTGACCACCTTCTGTCAAAAACTCCTCTTATGAAAAACTTTGGCCATGGCAAAACTCCCTGGCCCTTTGTCAATAATCAGGTTTGTTTGTCCTCACAAAACGTACACCTCAGCAGAACAGAATGACCTGTTTCCAGATGTTATTATTTTATTTATTTATTTATTTATTTATTTATTTATTTAATTTATACCCCACCTTTCTGCCCCATGGGCACACAAGGCGGCTTACAACAATTAAAATACAATATTGACAATTAAAAAAACAGTAATTAAAAAGCAATTTTAAAATAATTAAAAAACTAAAACAAGCCCCGTGGATCCTAATATAAAAAGAAAAGAAAGCCAGCCAGCCTGTCAACAGTTAAAAGCTTTTTGAAATAAAAAGGTCTTCAGCCCCCGCCAAAATATGTTCCCTCATGTTCCTGTTTTTCCCAAAAGGGTGTTTACCATTATTTGCATAATTCTTAGTTATGCTGACACTTGCAACACTTGATTAATACTCCAGTTACAGCATCTGGCCATACTTATGATTTCACTGGATACTTTGAATATAGTGAACTGTGAACAATGGATATATGTACAGTATCTTCACTGAACAATAGGCCTGCATGCATAAATGAGAATATATATGAAATCATGGGTAGGTAAAAGGGCCAACTGATAATTCCTCCGACACATTGACTATGCAATGGCCTTTGGAGGAAGGTCTCACCCTCCTGATGTCATAGGCAGCACATTCTCCTTGCACTTTGCTGCGACAAGCCAAAATGACACGGGCTCCTCTCCGGGCCAGGTCTAGTGCCGTTGCCTTCCCAATTCCTTTGTTTGCACCTGAAAGAACCCAGCAGGGAAAAGAGTCAAAGGGAAGGGGCTCCGAGCATCCCTCACATCTCCGAGCAAGGGCAGCATTTCTGTTTCACAAAGGGTTTGTCTAGACCAGCAATTTTCAATCCACTTGGCACAAATGCTCCACAGGTGTGCTGCAGAAACTAAGGGGAGGGTCACTTATTAATAGGGCCATTGGGGGAATAGGAGCCCTACCTGCAGCACAGTGTGCCTTGTCAAAAATGGATGGTGTGCCTTGACAGTACTTTGTCAGTGTGCTGGGAGATGGTTGAAAAATTGCTGGGCTAGGCTGCTGGTGATATCAGAGCTTCTGTCCACAACCAGTACCACCTCCTGCTATGAATGTAAAAGAAATGCCTGGAGAAGCAGTCAGGAAACGATCTTCCAGAGCAGGGGTGTCAAACAGAAGGCCTGCAGGCCAGATGTGGCCCATGGAAGTTCTTTATCAGGCCCTCAGGCTCTCCCGATACACCATCAGCTGCTGAGCTGTGCTGAGGTATCACAGCTGAAAGGGCAGCCCGCATGATAATCGGGTTCTCCATTAGCTTGAAAGCTTGATCAAGAATTGCTATTTTCCTCTTCTGTCATTTGCAGCTAATGAGTTCTTCTGAGAAAAAAAGTGCTGATTTTTGGTAATGACATTACTTCCTGCTTAATGACATCACTTCTGGCCCTCAGCAGGCATCATGGATGCTATTAGGCCCACTGTATGAAACAAATTTGATACCCTCCTTCTTAGGTGAATTTCTCAATTTGCCTCTTACTGAACCGGATGCTTCTTGTTGAAGAAGTTTCAAAGGCAGCACCTGAGCTCTCCTGCCGTGGGAGAAGCCTGGACACTGCTCCTGGTCTCCTGAGTATATCTCAGTGCCTGGTCATGTACAGACATTTTTACTTGCTGAAATCAATGAAGCATACACACATTCAATGCATACAACATACAACACAATCAATGAAGCTTATAGGATCATGCACACAGCTGATCCTTAGCTGTCAAGAACAACCTCTTCACATGATGGAGCAAGACATCCTGGGCAAAAGGGGTTGATGGCTTCAGTGGTATTCTGACTAGGGGTGCAATCCTATGCAGCGCTGGAATGGCAAGGCTGACTTGGCAGCACCATATCCGATGCTGCATAGGAGAGGCTGGAGCCCCTCCCCCCCCCCATACACACAGCAAGGGAGCATGCACTCCCTTATGTGCTCCTCGGATTTGCGCCCACTAAAGAGTGGGCGAGGAGACCGAGGAGACCACGCGACCCAAATCAGGGTCTCGCAGAAGGACTTAGGATATGGCCACCTCCTGAGCCCGCCCACATCCCCCACATCCCGCCCCAGCCTCCCCCCCCCACCAATCCCCATCCCAATATAGGAGAGAGCCTCCCTTGCGCTGACAAGCTTCGGTCGGCGCAAGGGAGGCTCTCTGTCAGCACTCTGAAGACGACGCTACGAGTAGTGTCGGCTTCAGAGCTGGAGCGCCAATGCGGGGGTGCCGCTCAGCCCCCGCTGTGTCGGTGCTAAGCAAATAGCAGGGATACAAGGACGTTGTGTTGACGCTACACGCAATCTAGGATTGCACTATAGGAGTCCCTATTAAAAACAGAGAGATCAGATTACAGTGTTTCACCAGTTGTGCAATATGCTGCCTAAGTAATCTAAAGTCCATTTTCAAAGGGGAAGGGTCCAGAAAAAAAAATCATACTGTACTGAAAACATGAGATACTGGCCTGGAAGACTGTCCTTCCTGTGCAGCACACATGTACTGCGGCAGGGTTGAAGCTCTAGACTGGGGCGGCCAACCTTTCAAGTTTAGGGCTTTTTTCAGTTTAGGGCTCCTGCACAGGAAGTGGAAACTTCAGCAGGTGCAGGTGCACCTGCACCTGCTGAAATTCCCTCTTCTACACAATTGTTAAAGATCCAGGAGCCCTAAAGTTGAAAGGTTGGTCACTCCTGCAGTGGTGTCACTAGAGTTTGCGTCACCTGGTACGGGAGGTCAGCGTGTCACCCCCATGATGGATCTCCTCCTCCCACACCATACAGAATAAATTCCAATACCATATGCACAACCTAAATGCAATTTTATCACTAGGCTTGGTATTAACTCCCCCCCCCCCATCAACTTTATTTATTTAACTATAGTACAGGCCACCCAACAAATTAGTAACCAACAAAAACCCATGCCTATTTGATGACATTCACACAATTAAATAAGAGTTCTAATATTAGCTCTGATACATGAAAATGAGAACTGACTCATACTAATGATTTTTTTTTTTAAATCACGATATTTACACAAAGTTGTATTTTCAGTTTTTTGGCCATAGCTTCTGATAAATATAGATATGACACTCCGGTTTTTTTTTCATTGAATTCATCGTTACATTCCACATCCAATGGTATATAACATGATGGTGGTGTTCCGTAAAACCGCGATTTAAAGAAAAATTGTGATTTTTACATTAAAAATTTTAGATTTTAGTTTTTTGGCTGTAACTTTTGCTGGAATTAAGATATTACACTCTGTTTTTTTCCACTGACTTCCGGGTGAAATTCTGCATCCAACGGTATATAGTATATCTTTTAAAGCCACGATTTTAGCAATTTTGATCCTTGGTGGTGTCACCCACCCTGTGCGCGTCACCCGGTGCCACCCACCGCACCCCCTAGCGACGCCACTGCACTCCTGCCTTAGACCGAGGTGACAATTCTATCCTAGGAGTAAGCCCCATTGACTATAACAGGACTTTCACCTAAGTAGACATGCATAGGATTGGGCCCTGAGAGGGCCCTGATTGGGGCGTGCGGGGATGTGAAGAAGGGCCGGCCAGGCTTCTGCTGGGAGTGTCTCCGAGGGCGCCCTCTTTGCCTACTAGCGATGCGGGGACAAGTTCTCTCGGAGCCGGGACTCACCTGTAATGAGCACCGTCTTCCCGCGGAGGCTGGTCTCGTTCTTGCATCGGGTCCCTTTGGCAAAGTTGTAATAGATCAAAACATAGAGCCCGAGCAGCAGGGCCAGTCCCGCAAGCATGGCGGCGGCGGCGGCGGCGGCTGCGCTCTGTCCCTCTCCGGATCGAAGCTGGCGAGGAATGGCGCTCTGGAGTCAAGGGCGGGACGAGAGGCCGCGGCTGCTGGATCCTGGCTCTCGCCGCGCGGCTGCTCCGTCCCTCCCTCAGGGGCTGTGCTGGCGGCTCCCCCGAGTTGCTCAGGCGGCCTGCTTGGTTCCATCGAAGCTCGCCACTGCCATCTGCTGGCCCTCCGACGCGCCCTCGGGGTTCGTCACCCCAACTCGAATAGAAGGAGATGCTGGGCGCATTCCCGGACCAAAAGGCAGGGAGAGACGGCGGCCAGTCAGGTCAGGTGAGGGGCCAGCCTCGGCTCCTCCCACTCCTGGCTTGGGAAAGGAAGAGCAGAAGAGGGCAGGAGAATGGGAGGCTCTCGTCCGCGCTTCTTTTCCCAAGTCGGAGTGGAGCAGGAACCGAGGCAAGTGGGTACACGAAGACGGGCGTCTCCTGCCTCTCTGCTGCTTGAGGCAACGAACTCAGTTGGCCTGATGACTGGGCCAGCCCTGATTTCTGCAATGGACCAGGACAACTAGATGGAAGGCCCTTCTGAGCAGGCAATGAAGTCGTGTCTCTCGCTATATGAGGCCCACATGCGGGTGTCCTCACCTTCACACTCCGCTTTTCTAACTTTCTTATGTAACCCACCAGGCTATTGTTAGAAACAGGATGTAGGGCTAAATGGGCCTTTAGTCTGCTCTGGCAAGGCTCTTGGGAGTTAAGTCATCACAACCCTTAGGGAAGCATTTAGAGCTTTGCTGATGCTGCATGTTGTCAGGATTAGTCCAAAAATTCTGGAATGTTGCCTCCCTGCGGTGCAACTCCTTGCCACATCAAATGCAACCCAGTGGTATGTCTGCCTGGTGTCTCTACTGCATCCCCTCCTCCCATTCACTGAATTAAAGATTCCCCAGTGGTTCTAGCAACAGCCCATCACCTCCCTTTCTTCAACACAACTATTATTGCTTTTTGAATCAGGAAAGGGGGGAGCAGAGGCAGACACTAGCTGGCCCCTACACCAGCCTCAGTCAAGCTCATGAACAGATTGACCCTGAATTTTGCCATGGTTTTTTTAAGGCAGCAATTACCAAACATTAAATGACTAACTTTCCTGAGAAATAGGAATGAACTCCCCTCCCCAAACCTGATCTGCCAAGTATATATTTACATGGGGGTAGGGGAAGAGTTCCTCTTGACAGAACGCAGAAGGAAATGTGCTCCATCTCCCTTCCTTCCCTAAACGAAGGAGGAAATGGGGTGGATTCCTTTGTGCCTCTTCTCCAACTTCATTTTTTATGGATATAATAGTTATACTAGCAAGAGGACTAAGAGCCTCTAGCCCCCCCTCCTGTCGCTGCAGCTACCTCTTCCACCATCAACCTCTTTCATAATTCGGTTGAAAACCAGACAGATTTGGCCCAGAAGCTACATCCTATAGGTAAATTACCCCTTATCTGGACATCTGAAATCAGACTATTCCATAAAAATCAACATTTTTGTCCAAGACTACTTTTCTGTAGTGGGAGCACTAGAAGTGTAGGGACAGAAAGTTCTATTCTCTGTTCTGTGGTGTGTTCTGTACAGGCATTGCTGAAAAACATCAAAGAGACCAACAGATACCCATATGGGTACAGTGAAGAGAATAAGATGAAGCATCTCTCATTATATTTATGTAATTATTCCAAAATCCTGACAAATCCAAAATCAAGACAATTTCCCTTCCCAAGCAGTCTGGACAAGGGATACTCAACCAGGAGTCAACCGCAACCTCTTTCATATTGCACAACTCTTTCAAGAATTTAAAGTCATGCCCTGCCTCTCCCTTCTCCTCTGGGCCAGATACAACTATGCACAAATTGTTTTCTCCTGTGATTATAACTGTGACAGAGAGGCTCCTCCTCACTGTATTGCAGGATAATTCACTCACTATACAAATGGGGTCTCTGATGTTAAGCCAGGTTTCTCAGGGAGAAGTGCTCCTATATGTCCATCCAGCCTGCAGTTACTACAGCAAGGTTGGCAAACCAGATGTGGGTATTGAAGGTACACATCTCAATTACTTCATCATCCCACCAAACTGTATCCTAGAATGCCACCTGGGTAATTTATGCATGCTTTAAGGGTTAGACAGCAGGCCTTGCTATCTTCTCTGTCCACACTTCCAAGGTCTTTGAGAATATGAATGCATTGTTCACTTGAATCCTGCTTGGAGGTGTTCAATGGAGTAAGATTTCTGCAAGTGGTAGCTGTTGCTGCTACCTGGAGAGGCTTTAACAATGTTTCACTAGCAGCTTTTTCCTTTTCAGCATTTGGGCCACAGGCAAGAATCAGTACTGCTCACAAGCTACCTCTGCGAGACAGGCCAAGGGCTCCTGCTCTACTATTAACTGATGTGGGAAGCCAGAGAACATGCTCATCCCAGCAGGTATGGAAACATTCCAGTACAAGATGAAACCAAGGTAGTGGATCAGGTTCTTAATGCTGTTTCTGTTCTGCTTCTAGGAAGTTAGTTGATCTAATAATGGAAGGACCAAACCGAATTTCAATCTGCAAACCATCTTGAAGCTTATCTGTCTCGCTTCAACTTGCAAACAATCTAGATCTTAATAGCAGGACACGTCTGGTAGGTCTATGCCTAAATCTATCTTGTTTAAATAGACAAACCCTCGGTTGCCCTACTGCAATTTATTGAGGCAATGGCAGAATGGGCGAATGCCAAAAGATGTTCTTACCTGGCAGGTTCTTGCAAAAGGGAAAAGGTAACAGTAGCAGGTGCTAGTTCTCCCCAGTAATAAGCTCCACACCCAAGATTGCACAGCCTCACCTGACAACCACTATGAAAAAGGTCCTTAGGATAGGAAAACAAGAATGGTCCAGGACCTCAACCTAGGATGATCCTTCAAGCTTAACACTTTTTGTCTTTGTTCCATTAAAACTGGGCTGAAGCAGCATTATTTGCTGACATTCCTCTTATGCTGTTTGAGCCTCTCCCTTCCCCTTTGTTGTCCCCACTATTGCCAACATTTATACTGGAAACTTCCCAAGACAGAAACCTGCCCCCCCTTTTTTGGTTAGTATACACAGTAGTGTAAGCATGCATGAAGTACTTGGCCAAAATTAGCAGGCTGCAACTGTGCAGTAATCACAGGGCTCACTGTATAGTAAGGAATTATTTGGACAGATATAGGTAGAGGTGTGATTTTTTTTATGATAATGAAATAAAAACACCTCTACACTCATTTTTGTAAAAGCCCAAATACTTCTACAATTGGTCACTGTATGCTGGTTGGGCTGGACTGGGGGTGCGCGCATGGGAAATAACTGTGGCTGCATCTGCTGACACTATTTCACCAACCTGGGGCACTTTTAAAGCAATTATAATTTATAAAAATTCACCGTTGGAATAATAATACTGCTTTCTGCACTTCTCATTTTTGTCAAAAATGAAATCTGCAAGAAAAAACCTGAAAAACTACATCTCTAGGTATAGGTTAAGGCAGAAAAAATTCACAGGAAGAATAGACAGGAATCTAAAAACAGATGCAGCTGATGAAGAAACACCACAAGCTTCTAATCAGGTAACTGTCTGTTCATTTGACTCCATCCAGCAGAGACTTGCCAGGGCTTCAAGCAGAGGCCTCTCCCCAGACCCATTTGCCCCCTCACCCACCCCAATCCCTTTCTTAACTGGAGAGGGTAGGGATTGGAACTAGTGGCTCCCTCCATGCTAAGTGTCGGGGAGGTGGTGCAGGAGCACTTGGGGAACCATAAAAAAGTGAGTGGAGCTAGTTGTTCCTGGGGAAGAGGCCAGCTCCTTCCAGGAGGGGAGGTGCAGGGACAGGGACAAGAAGGAAAACAAAATCGAAGAATGGTGCAGGCCTGGCCTGGGCGGGCCGAGCCACAGGATTTTTAAATAATAGTATGTGAGTTTATTAATACAGACTTAATGCCATTGGAACAGTCATGAAAACTTTCATCCTTTATACAAAAAGTTAAGATTTTTCAGGTCAAAACAGAATATTAAAAACATTAAGACCTCAGCAAATCTTGCCTCCAGGGCGGAGCAAGCTGAGGCCAATAGGTGGGAATAGGCGTTCCACAGCCCATCCTAGCCAGTGCCCATGGCAGCAGAGGTGCTGTTCCTTCTCCACAATGCCCTACAAGTATATACCCTGTTGTACTGAGTGGAGACCCTAACATGCCACCATGTGCATTAGCACAGGGGAGACAATCTTTGCCAATCCCCAGAGACCATGTGTATTCAAATCTTCACACAGTGAAGGAGAAGTGTTTGGCTCCTGTCGGAACGCAGGTATAAGAAGGGGGGATTCTTTTACTGTGGAGGCACAAACCTGGATCCCCAGGGCATCTGCCTACAGGAACCCCAGCCGACAGGGCTTGTTTGCTGAGGCAGGGCATTTCCAGAGTCTGGACAGACAGGCAGAAACCAACAAGTGCCGTATTTTGTTGTTTTATATACAGAATACAGGAAAAAAGTTTCTGTAAAGCCTAAAACATTGCAATTACTTCTGTACATCAGAACTTAGCTGCTGCAGGGGGAGAGGATGGGGGAAAGTGGGGGTGGGGGAAGGTGTTGGAACAAAAGGACAAAAACAGGCTTACGACAAAGAAACGGTTTGCTACAACAGACAACCGGAGGCAACGTCATACCACATGTAGCACTGTACACAGCTTAAAAAACACGGAAAAATGCCGGCAGTTGATGTATTTACACAGAACCCCAAATACTTCTCCTCATTCTCTGAAAACAGAAGGGGCGCCAGGAAAGAAGAACTCTGTTCTTGCTACCAACAATGCACAGTAGTGCCACTGTGGGAGGGGAGGGGGCACAGGAGGGAGGGGAGAAAAAAATTAACCGGCAAGAGAAGAGCGCATCTTTACGTTTAAATAAAACAATGATAATTGTATAGATTCTGCTGTATGAAAAACTGTATTTCTTTTTTTTTTTTTTAATAAAAAACTATTGTCACTGGCACAAAATAGAACAAGTTTTTGATTATTTTACAACTGCAAGGGAGCGCTCCGCCAGGCAACATCCATGAGCCAGCCCCCCTTGCTGGCTCCCCCCAGCGTGGCCTCCGCATAATGCAGTTTCCTTTTTTTTTTTTCCTTAAAGTGAAATGTATAGTACAAATATATGTGCAAATGCCCCTAAAACTTGAGCAAACAATAAAAAAATTAAAGTTCTTCATTTCATGCAAAGGGCACCAACAGTCTGTGGCCCATTTAGGAAAAATCCAGACAGACATGGTTTGAGTTTGATGCGTGTCTTGATTGGGGGGGGGGGGCTTTCCCCTACCCCCCCACCTCCTAGGGTACTGAATTGGAGCGCAACACAGGAACCTGGTGAGGCTTCGGGGACAGCTTCTCTTCCAAGTCCGTGTCTTGTACTAAGGCAGCAGCATCCCCCTTGGGCTGTTTGGTCGCGAATTCTGTAATGCTGAAGACGAACTGTAAGCAGCCTAGCTTGATGTAGCTACCATGGTGCAGCAAAGCCGTTCCCTCCCAGCCAGCCCCGCTGCCCCCAATTAAGCTGGAGCTGCTGGCTTTGCAGTTGCAGGGTTTCTGGGACTGCCCTTGGGCCTGGGACCTCATCACTGCCACTTCTTCGCTGGGCTGCTCAGCCTCCTGCTTTCGGCTCTTGTGACGCTCTGGAAAGAGAAAATGGATTAAGGATGGGGATGATGACGAGATGTCTTTGTAGACATGTGTATGTCAGACTGAAGAGATGAACATTCTGTTAACATAAGAAGAGCCCCCTGGAGGGTCCATCTAGTCCAGCTTCCTGTATCAGTGGCCCACCAGATGCCTCAGGGAGAACACAGGATAACAAGATACTTGCATCTCATCACCACTACCCTGCATCTGGCATTCTGAGGTAGCCTAGTTCTAAAATAAGGAGGTTGCTCAATGAACAGGCTGAACTCTGAATGCTGCATAAATCCTGCAAGCAGAGAGGATTAGTCCATGTTTCTTATTTTATGTAGTTTGCTCTTGCTTTAACTAGTCCAACAAGGGGTTGAAACTTGTCTTCCAACTGCTAGAAATCTCTTCTAGCTTCCAAAATTTCAGCAAGAACTGCTAAACAAAGCATAGCTTTTTAACATCCATGAGGGCTAGAATTTGTTCCTTTGTTTCAAAAAAATAAAATAAAAAGTTTAATTTTCAGGAAGCTGAAAAACTCTTGCCATTGGCACAATATTTTATTTTATGCCATTTCTGTACTATTATGGGTGCATGTACACACACAGAGCCCGAATTCATCTGATGTATTACCACCCTGAAGAAGAGACAAGAAGCCCAGAACATGTGGGCACTCTGAACCCTTGCCTCAGTATATTTGTGAATCTTTTATACACATTCAAGCCACCGGATGGAAAAAAACAAGACAGACAATGGGTTTATCAACTGGCAGGGAGACACTTTGAACGTGATCCATGGGATGTGCATTCCAAAACACAAGTGCATGGATTGAAGAGGGTATTTCAAATCCCCATTTGGACACAAATAGGAGGACAAATTTTGAAACAATTAGAAATACGGGTTTTTTTTTCTTTGCAAGCTTCACAGAGTTCAATACAAGTGAGCTCTGGGGGAGGAAGCAAAGTTTGTAGGACAGTTCTGATGGATAGGGTGGTGTTGGGGGCAGGGAGAGGGAGAAGAGGAACATTTGTCACCCAGAATAGGACATGGCAGCTAGGGCTTACTGATCACACTCTGTACTTTGGCAACCAGGCTGCTGGGAGGTACGAGTGCCGTCTTCTCTGAGAAGTCACACGAATACAAGACGTTGTCCACTGTTGTGCCGTGCTCACTGTAGTTGAGCAGCTCATAATGCTTGGTGTTCTGGAAAGGAGAGAACGGAGAGCCAGTCACCACTAAACCTCCAGCCCAAAGTCACAGAATGGCCACGATAGCTCTGATCCTCTGGATGCCCCCCACATAAGAGACTTTGAAAGGCCACTTCATTCCACTCTCTGCATCGCAACCCTGCCTCACACAACACAAGTACATGGACCACAGTCTGAGACTTACCTCATCGTAGAAGATACAGGCATGTTTGCCAGACACATAGTTGCAGTGACCATAGTTGGTAAGGCACACATCCATGTCAGCTCCTGCCAGAGGAAGAAGAAGGGACAAGATTCTGTCATATGTAGCTTACAGGCAGACAGAACGGTGGAGCAAAAGGAGACTGCTTAATCAAAAAGACACCCATTCCCAGAAGATGGGCCAAATCTCAGGTTCTTTCCCCACCACCATTAGTAGTTGCCATCAAGAGCTGTTAAGGCCAACTTCTACATTGGCTGCATTCCCAGCTGATTTGGCACCATCCAAAGCTGGCCTATGACTGTGTTCCCAGAGACCTGTGCATGAGCACTGCAGACTGGGAGACGAAAACCACAAACACCAGCCCCAATTCAACCAGGACTTGCTAGTCATGCAACAAGCTGGCCCTTGCCTGTCCCAATGTAGAGGGTTCTGTAGCACATGTTCACAGCGCTGCCCATCCCCAGCAAAGGGTAGAAGACAGCCCGGGCCTGGACCTCCTTCCTCTGCCCTGCAAGACAGAAACATGGTCTCAGTACTGAAGAGAGAAGCCCCTTGGACCTAATATCCTGCCACCAGCTATAGCTGTATTCTTCTCCCACTCAGGAGACATATCTCATCACCAAAGCAGGGGCAAGAGGAGAAAGCAGAAGAGCCTGGCAGAGAAGAGAGGAAGGCTTTCCCCCCTGCCCAATTTCCCCACATGATCATATTATTGCTGGAAGTATTGAAAGTGCTATTGTCCATGCACAGCCCTCAATCCTAACCTTTTTTTTGGGAGACAAATGGACAGACAGAAGGATGAACAATGACTTGTTTAAAAGCAGAGTTTTCCTGCACACTTTAGCACCAATACTTCCTTCATCAACTTCTGCAGGGATTTTCTCCAGCCCTGTTCCTTTCCCTGTCTATTTCCCTGTAAATTTTGCAAAATACACTTCCATAAGATGAACCTACTGGTAAGGAGAGGAGTAGAGGAGAGGGAAACCAACTGATTTGTCTGCAAAATTTGCCTCTATAGCATGACTCTTTTGGCCTCCCCACAAAGCTTTTGCCATGCTAGTCTCTTTGCTACTGTACAGCAACCAACTGGATCCCTGGAGGCTACCAGCAAAGAACAGATGGAGGTCAAACATCCAGGTGCGTACAGTTTGCTAATCTAGCCTCAGCAGGCATCCCTCCTGCAAAGCGCCACAAGATAATCCCAAGGCAACTACAGAGAAAAAGAAAAAGCCAATCAAATATTTGCTGGGTAGGGTGCTCAAGATGGTTTTGGGAGTAGAAGTGATGGTCCATGACCCCCCCCCCCCCATGTGATTTCCCTATCCTTTCCCATTATTTCTGGGAATAAAGGTGGGAGAGAAGCCCTGTTTATCAGCGGTGTTATGCTGCTGGAACGCTGGGTGGGACATCCGGGTGATTGACAGCCCGCCCGTCGTGTTCCTCAGCATTACGCCATTTGCGTAATGTACGCAAGCAGCGTAATTGGTTTCGCAAACAGCGTAACACTGCAGAACACGACGGGCGGGCTGTTGTTCACCCGGATGTCCCGCCCAGCGTTCCGGCAGCATAACACCGCTGCTGTTTATGCTTTTACACTCCACCTTATTAGGATTAGCCAAAGGTGGTGGAGAAATGTATGTCTACTGGCTGGCAGGAAACTCAAGTAAAGAATCACAGGCAGCGAGGGGACCTTCCCTCTTGTAGTTTCCAGAGTTCCGGATGTTTGTGGCATAGGACAGAAAGCTCAAGGAATGAATGCCATCTGCTTTGGGGTATTTACTGCTTGGGACAGTGGTTAGTTTGTGTTCTATAAGATAAGGGAATGGGAAGAAAAAAGTTTCACATGTAACAAGTCCCAGGTTCAGAATTGTTGCCTGTCTGAGGAGATAATATAGGACTGACCAAGCCAATGGTCTGATGGTACAAGGCAGCTTTGTATGCCCAAATACCTTAGTGTCCACTGCAATCTGCAGAGTGCCAATGCCTTGTAAATCTTCATATGGAGTTGCCAGAATTGGGCAAGAGTTCTTCCTACTATAGCAATGTACTGGCTGCTAGGTTTATACAGGGTATAATTGATTTTTGGAGTGCATATCTTTTTTTTTTACTGCTTTTAAAATTTTATATCACCTTGAGCACACGGCAGAAAAATATTTTAATACTACTATACCTGAGAGCACCAAAGGAAGCAGAAAGAGTGCCAATTTCTGTCAGGCTTCAACCTACCTTCAGTATGACTGCCTACTGGACCAGACTGATGGGACTCTGCATTGCTGGCAAGGGGCTGAACTTTGGCAGCAAACAGCTGGTGTATTCTCTGCAAGGCCAGGAACTTGATCAATTTCTCATCCAGCATGTTAATCTCAATCTCTGTTGATAAAAGAGGAGGCTATTAAGTGATTCCAGTCAGGAGACAGGGACACAGGTCCAAGCCAGCTGCTTTTAGAGTTGCCAGGAGCAGCTCCAAGTCATCGGAAGCAGATCGCTCAGCTGAAGGGCAAACTGTTTCCTGGTGAATTACAGTGGTGGAGACACAGTTCAGCCCAACCCAGCAAGAAAGCTGCCAAAATGGGATTAGCCACCCTCTTGCCATACAAAGGCTGAAGGATGGAATGAGGAGTCAGGTGGGCAGTCCAAATACCAAGAAAGGTACTGTACAACCATGACAATTAACACATTTCAAGTCATTTCCTTTTTCATTTGGCACACCACCTCTGTTAAGAGGGATGACAAGCAAAAATGGCATGGCAAACTGTCCCAAGTCTAGGATGGTTAGAAAACCCATGTTGAAGGCAGCCCTGCTGACTAATGAGGCTCAAAGTCAAGCCCATGGCAGGGTTGCCTGTGAAGGCCTCCTCGGGAGCTGCAAACATAGTCTTTGCGGACACAGCAACACAGAAAGATGAGCGAGACCTGGCTACCTCCCCCTTTTCGCTAGCAGTGTGGACAGGGAAGAAGCTAGCACTCACCTCCATTGCCATCCATCAATTCTTTCAGGGAACCAGCAAGATCCAGCGTAGCTGAAGAAAGCAACAAGAGGGTGGTTAAAGGGCTTCCTATGGATAAGGTGCTCAGGCTGACCCTACCGTCTAGAGGAGGGAGAGAATACCAATGGGTCATGGTTCCTAGGCACCCGATGGGTAGCTTCCCAACTTATATTTATTTCACCAATAATCAGACTTGTTCCCAGCAAAATCTAGAAGCTGATTACAATAAAACTACTAGGCAGACAAATCCAACACAAGAACACCAACAAGTAGACATGCTGCAGCCACATTATACAAGGTGATTCAAAATGAATGGGACAAAGTTCCATTACAGCAAATGGAACTTTGTCCCATTCATTTTGAATCACCTTGTACTTGGACTGTTAACGTGTTTACGTGGGCTACGCCTGAAAGGCATCTACAAACCATAGCTGGAGGAGAATGCAGCCAACTGGGACTGGTCCAAACATCAGTATTGCTCCAGTTATGCTGGCTGCCTATATGTTTCTGGGCTCAATTTTAGGGGCTGGTCATAAGCCCTCAAGAGCTGCAGCCCAGAATACCTAAAGAATTGCTTCCCCTAGAACAGGTTTGACTGCTGTCTGAAGTAATGGATGTTCCATATGGTAGGTGGGCATGTCTTCTCTGAAGCAGCACCCCTTCTCTGACAGCAGCACTGTCTCAGAAGGTACTCTTTACTTGTTCCTGCCTTCCAAAAACCATCTCTGCTCAGTATGGCTTTTAAACTTGACTAATGGTTTTATGGCTCTTTTGTTGTCATATCCAATTTTGTTGCATCTCTGGGGTACTTTGTAATTAGTTTTTGATTATGTTTCATCTGACTGTGCATGCGGGTTTGTTGCTTGGAAACTTGCAGAAAAGCAGGATATATTTTCTATTTAAACAAATATTTTTAGTGTAAGCGTCTATGTCCTGGTGTAAATTAGGCTTTTGAAACTAACATCATCCCAGCTTAAAAATCAAGCTGTTTGATTTTTAACATTTCTGCTGCTGTGTTTGTTACTTGGGATTAGCACTTGAGGTTTGGCAATTCACTGCAAGCCCTCTTAAGAGTATATCCTGAGAAATAATGTGAGATATTGGTAGTTAATTACAATCATAATGATTTAGGATTAGAGCTGGTATAGCACTGTGGTTAAGAGACTGCGCTGCAAATCAGGATCTCTCCAGTTTGAGTCCTGCTCGTGCCATGAGCTTGGTAGGTGACTTTCCCCAGCCTCAGCTCCTCATCCGCAATATGGGAACAATACTGCCTACCTTTCAGGGCTGTTGTAAGGACATCATCAAGAATTACACACATGAGCACTTTTTTACAGTCAGAAAGTGTTTTAGAAATGTTTATTATTAAATGCCACAGAGCAGCCACAGTAATTATAACACATTTATTTAAAAGATGTATATCCTGTACTTGCCTCTCCTGACAATGGGGCAACATGCCTGACCCAAGCACTGCCTACTCTGCATGAACTATCTGCTCTGCTTTTGGATCCTTCATGGGATATAGCTTTGAAGGCAAAGACCTGCTTTAGATACACAAAGTAACCATGGAGGAGAGAAAAGGACCATGGCCTGCATGGATCACAAGCTCCCTCCTCTTCCATGTAGCTTCCCATTTCAGATTAGTGCTAACTTAGGTTTGCTGTCATCTGTGTCAGCCAGTTACAGTTAGTGTTTGCCTTCCAAACCAAGAATCATGGGTTTGATTGCCAATTGATATGCCATGACAATCTCTGGTCAGCACTAAACAGAAAATGACAGAAGCAACACTGAGGGGGAAAGTAATAACTCACTTCTAAACCTCCAACTCATGATAGGGAAGCCTGCTTTGCATTGAATAAGAAGCTAGCTTGAGATCACCCAGTGAATCTCATACGTGAGCATCTGAATCCAGGTTTCACAAATTCAAAGTCAAGCACTGCAGGTCTTGCAGCCAACTAATTACACAGACCTACACTTTCAAGCAAAGATTCTGAAAAAAATAATTAGGCAAATGCAAGGATGATGTACCTCCCCATCAGCTATTTGTGATATAAGGTAAAAAATTCCTGAACACCAAATTAAGGCGGCATGAACAAGGGAGAACTATTGATTTTGTGTCCTACCTAGTTCCTGGAGGCATCTGGTTGGCCAGTGTGGAAGACAGAATGCTCGACTCCATGGACTCTGGGGTTGATTCAACAGGGCAGAACCAATTATTGATTCTCCAATTCAATAATCACCCTGCTCTTTATATGCCAGTGTCTCTCTAGGACCCAGGACTGCAACTTCAATGTCAAACAATTTTGCACTGCAATGTAAATTGCATATTTTGCATGCATTTGGCTAACTGCGTAGCTGAGGTGAAGTGCACCATACACATGGAGTAATTGAATAAGGCCCAACAGAAGACTTGGGCGGGGGAGGAGGGAGAGAGAATACAGTGCTGGAGAAGGAAAAATGCAGAGGGTTTTATCATCAGTGGCACTCAGGTTATTGAATCCCCTGTGGGGTCAGGGTCCAACTGCTACAACCTCAAAGTTTGTAGAAGAGCAGAATGTACAAATGTCTTTCACTTGGCCTTTCTGAATCTGCTCAGTAGCCTTCAGTTTGTTTATGCCCCCAGCTCTGACTACGAATGCTTAAATTCCATTTTTGCTTGTTTGCTGCCTTTGTTTTTACTTTGCTGTAATTAACTGAATATCTTGATTTTTTAAAAACTGCCCAACTGATGTTCCAAGACCAGGTACTGACAGGTTAGAACCAAAGTAGAGGAAGCCAGAAGCCATCTGGCAAAAATGTGTTTAGTGACTAAAGTCATTAACAAGTCAGCTGGACTGAGCAGGTTTCTAGGCCTGGCAGAGTTACCCTCACCACATTCCTCAGCATTGCTGAGGTGCCAAGGGCAAAACTGAGGCTTGTTTCCATGTTAGGAAGTCTGGAAATCCCAAATGGACACTAAACCACCTCCCCAGTCCCCACACTATGCTTTAAGGCAGGATATTGTTGCCTGTGCTCAGGTACTCTTCAAAGATATGTGCCACTACGCAACAATGCTGAATGTTTTGAGGCTTTCCCAGTAGACCTCACAAACTCACCTGGAAGCGGTGCTGGGGAGCAAAAGCCTTGAGCTGCGCATATGGCCGAGAGCCCGTCACTAGCAGTCACCTGGGGAGGAGTCAATGCCCGAGTGGCAGTCAGAGGAGAATCCACTGTCCCCATGTCTGTAGCCAGCAGAGGCCCGATTTGTGTCTGTGCGTTTTTCCGCTGCAAAGTGCTGACCACTTCCAGGCTGGTGCAAGAGCTTGGGATGGAAGCTGGTAAGCCTCCTGTGACTGGCACAGAGCCCCTGTGTGTGCAAGAAACGGGTCCTGCAACATTCTCAGTCTTTATAACTGCCCCTACCATATGATTGAGGAGCCCGCAAGCTGCTGGGGGTGTGGTGGGCCTGGGCCACGGCTGCCGATGAGACAAAACTGGCACTGTACCACCCTGCCCGCTTAGCCTCGGAGAGTCAGTCAAATGTGTCGAGGAGTCACTGCAGAAATGTGGACCATTGATTTTCACCTCTGAGGTGGCACTGGGGCCATTGGCTGTCGCGGATGGGGAGGCTTTCTTGGGCTTGTCCGTACATGTGGGGTAGTGGGCATCATCTTGCATGGTGCCCAAGGAGTTCTGGGTGGCAATCCCAGGGGTGCATGGTGCTGCGTAGATGGAAGGGAGATTTGCCTTGTCAGCTGCCTGATATGAACTTGCAAGGGAGCCGTCAGCTGCAATCACTGGCTTTGCATCAGCCTTTTCTGCTTGTTCAGAGTCCCAAAGGGAAGACATCTGCTTTGCAGATAAGTGTTTCAAGATGCTGCACTGCAGGGCAACGACGCTACACAACCACTGAAAGCAGAGAGAAAGGCCACACATGAGACCTGGAAGAGGCCCATCATAGAGGAAGCCAGCGATTAAAACCCAATGCACTATCTTCGGGACTGGCCCACCAAGGGGTACCGGATCAGTTTGGCTGCTACTAGTGTCAGCAGAATCTCCTGAGGGAAGCCTGCAGCCAATCTGCATCCAGAACTGTTCCTGCATCCTTCGACAGAGCTGCCCTCACCCAACAACGTCTCTCATGTGGCCAGGTGTCTTTCTAGAGCAAGGATGGTCAACTGATGGCCCAAGGGCTGGAACTGGGCCCAACAGCAACTCCGTCTGGCCTCCAGATGCTCCTACCAAATTTTAATCAAGGTGCAGTAAAAACCAATTGTTTTTTGCTCACAGCTCCACCTGTAAGGAATATGCATGAGATTACATGTATTCAAGTGTGGCTACCATCAAAATCCCAATTGCTTTGAAGGTCTTGGCCTTCCCCCTTCACCCCCAGTTAACATATGTGAGGGGAAGGCAAATTTGGGCTCAGGGCATCTCAACTTAGCTGTACTGTTGGAGATGTGCTCAGTCAATACAATTACTACCCCAGCCTTCACCAATAGTGCCTGAATGTTGCCATCTCTTACTCAGGACATTCCTCAGTTGCAGAAGTGAGTAAACATGTGCCATATTTGGGGACAGACAGGCAGGGGAGTACCCATAAAATGCTTGATTTGTTGGGCGAGTGTTTGAAGTCGCCTGTGGAGACATATTCTAGTTATCCTGGCATGTGAGTGCTCACCCATGGGCTCCTTTTAATGTAGGACAGGAGAAAGTTGGTAATACCCCACCCTTGTGTGCATTCCAGAAAGACAAAGACATGCTGCTAAACCGTGTCTAGCTTGAGTATTCAGGAAGCAAGCTTTATACCAGTGATTTTCAAAGTTTTTCCATCTCATGACACTCCGACAAGGCACTAAAATTATCAAGGCACATTACAAGTTTAACATAACAAGACCATGCTGCTGGTGAGAGGTTCACATCACCTAATGGACCAACTTTCCCCCACCCCCAACTCCCATGGCACACTTGTGGACCATTCATGGCTCACTGGTTGAAAATTGCTACCTTATGCTCTCCAACTACATATACATCATACCAGTGAAGCCCAAATTATCACCAACATTATTGTAGAGCTGAAACATCTGTGAACAGTGTGGTGAACACCTCCAAGACTGGTGAACAGATGACCTGGCAGTTTCATGCTCTATAGAACGTCCCAGAGTAGAGCAGAGGGAGCTCTAACACACAACCAGTTCCTTACTCTAACATCCAAGCTGTTGATACATTTTCCAAATAAGTTGTCTGTCAGTTAACAGAGACACTCCCACCATAATGGAACGCCACACTCCCTTCCTGTTATTGCTTAGAGAACTCTAAACACTCAGAGAAGGGACAGAGTGCCTATTTCCCACATGGCGGCGTCTTGAGGAACATGAGGGTAGCTTACCCTTGAATCTGATGGAAGGCATTAAATACCACCTAGTGTAAGATACCAGAATGGCTGTGCCCAAGAGCCATTGCCATTTTAACATGACGCAGAGAGATTTTTACATCTGTTGAGGAAGAGAGATTCATGCCAGTGTGGTAGGAAGGCAGCATCAAAGGGTATGTATGTGCCTTTACCTCTTGTTGTTCTGACTGGGTGGCTAAGTGCTCCATGTTCCAAAGGTGCTTATGCAAGGGCTCCTCAGGGACCCCATTACAGATGAGCTCCCCATCTCTGATAGCAGCAGGTGCCAGCAATGGGGGTGGGATCCGATACTGGGACTTGATAGCATCAGGAACCTGTGGACAGAAGAGGAAAGTGCAGGTGGATTTTCTATCATTACCAATCCTAATCTTAGTAGGATTAACCCTGAATTAGTCAAGTGGTAGCAGCCCTTAATTGGGAAGACTGCCACCTACGGGTGCAAGCATACAATGCAACTGCAAAGATTCTCCTAACAGCAGCAGGCAACAAGCCATCCCCTCCCCCAGGTCCATGAAGCCCAGAGAAAGGCCAGAAGCCAGCCCAGCCTCTTTTTTCCATCACTCATCAGCAATCATCACACCCCTCACCAACTTACCTTCAGACCTCTTCTTTTCACTGACTGCACTACCCGGCGGTTAGGTGGGTGTTTCTTGTGGATCCGGTTCAAGAAATCCACTTTGACTACGTGCTGCGAGATAGTGTCCTGAAAGCGGTCAAATACTCGACATCGGTTGCTCAAGGTCATGTTCTTCTGGTTCAGCTGGAAGAGAAACAGCTTTTTACAACCCCAGAACAAGTGTCGCAGGGGCAGCAAAACAACCTGTGATCAAGAGGAGAATCAACAGGCAATCACACCAACTTTCTGTCCTCCAGCTTGGAGGTGGTGCCTTGGCTTACCACCACATGCTCAATGTGATTTGGACACATCCACCTGCCCAGGGGCATTGCAGTGAGAGGAGGCTCCAGGCAATCCATGTGAAACAGGAGCGGACAATAATCGCACTGGATGAGGGGCGCTACTCGGCAGCTCCTAAAAAAGCAAAAACATCTAATTACGCAGTGCGGTGGATGGCGAAAGAGAGAAAGGAACAGGCTGAGCAGTGGGTGGAAGAGGAAGTGCATCCTGCAGCTCTTACAGGATCAACTGAAGCATTTTCCCTGTTTTCGCCCATCTCATGCACTTTATTCTGGAGCCCACTCTTTTGGGAAAGGCCACTCTCTCTTATCTGGTGCTAGGGAGTTAAAGTGCCCCTCAGTTGGACTAGTGCAGCTCTGGCACTGTTCATGTGCTGTGTTTAGGAAGTGGTGCTATTTCAGAGCAGCAGCTAAAATGCTGGCAAAGTGACAGGGAGGGCTGGGCCTGGTTTTCTATAGGCCAGAGGCGCATTCAGCCAGTTTTTGACTCATAACCCCAGAGGTGGATAATTTGGAAGAAACGGCTCTGTAGATAAAGCTCTCTCTAGAATTGCCCACTACAGTTCTCTTGTTACTATCACTAATGACCACCAAGGCTAGGAAAACACTGCATGTCAACAGCAGTTTTTCTGCATTCAAGATTAAAGCATTAACTGTAAGATGCTTCACAATCATTAATCAATCCATTCTCACAACCAACCACCCAGCATGGGGGACACACACAACCATGGCCATTTTACAGATAGGAAAACATAGGCAGGGATATTATCTGAAACCAATGCTGAAAGTAGAACAGGGAAGCTGGTAATGTCCTCTCCTTCATATCTAATGAGAGGTAGGGAACCTATACCTTATCTACAAGGAGGGCAAAGAATCTCTAACTCCTCCTCTGCTGCCCACTACTAAAGGCTACAGGAATAATGCCTGATCTAATATCCAAGATGCTGTCCCCCTCCAAGAAGCAGTCAGAGTTTCACAACTGAACTCTCACGAAGAAGAAAAGCAGGTTCCATATGCCCCATCTAAACCCTACTTGCCAAATGGATACCTGCTGCACGTGAAGCAAACTTTCACTGGCAAAGGAACCAAGCCATTATGGTCCAGTTCATGTTGTGCTTTCTTGACATTCTTTCCGGTAGTTTCTTCCTTCCTCCTCCTCTTACTAGTACCTTGAAGATGAAATAGACACTTATTTCTACAACCGTCAAAACTTGCAGGTGTGACAGTTGTGGTAGAACCAACAGGAAAAGCCAAGCACACTTATTCAGAGAGAGATGATGGAGCCCACTTCTGCTAGGTACTGACCAGGGCTGGTCCAGAAACTGCCGATGCAGCATGCCAAATGACTCCTCCTTTACTTGATGGTATGCAAGCTTTTGTTCCTCCCACTCTCCAATGTCCTAATTCAGCACTTTCCACCCTTTTACATTTTCTTTTCCTCTCTGTTCCCCCTTTCCCTTCCTCTATGCAATTATTGGAAGGGGAAGGAACATGGTGCAAATTGGTAGATAGATGGCCTGAACTACCCAACACAGAATTAATGCTGAGAGGTCACAAAACTTCGGGGTCTTTTTTTGCAAAGTTAATGTCAAAAGCAAGCAACAGCCTACAGTGAAATTAATTCAAACTGTGTATTTTTTAAAAAAATGCACCTGGCTTCAGGTGTTGCAAGAATGCACCAGTAATGGGTTGTGGCAAGACTGCTGTTCCACCTAACAGCAGCACCCAGAAGCAACAGTTGCACCCAGAAGCATGCAATGAAATGATGCTACTGCTTACCTGGAAGTGCTGTGGTGCAGGTCAGTTCATTGGGCAGTTGGAACTGGGTTGGGTTCCTTTCCATGGCAGCAGCAATGAGAAGCTCAAAAGGTCGCTTCAGATGTGGCTGCCCACTGTCCGTTTCTGCTGCAGGGGTAGAGTCATCATCCACATCAATTATGTCCTCATCGACATCATTCTGCTCCGAGTTGGGAGTCTCAGTACTGGCATTGGATGTGGGTGTGCCAGGCCGGCTTGCCCTCCGCTCTAAAAGACGTGTGTGCGAGAGAGCCCGGAGGCTACCGCTACTTGACCGGTCCAAGAAGTCTGCTTCGCTGGTGGGTGATGTGGTCCTTTTCCCAGATTTGTCCACCAAGCCATTCACGTGACTCAGATCCTTTTTCTGCTCTCGCTTCTGCAAGGCATTAGAGGACAACCAGACTTATGTCTCTAGCCTCTACGTAGCCAGAGGAGTAGAAAGGGGTAAGGAAGACAAGATAGCATAATCGCATGCCTTTTAGAGCCTTCTAAGGGAAAAGTAGCCCAATTACTATTGGCAGGAATCAATTCTCAACAGAGGAATCAACTTAAGATTCTGTGATTGCTTTTTGAGGATACAACACAAAAAGAATTCAGGCCAATAAAGACAATGAAATATTTGGAATATACTATGCTCAAAAGAAAGGCCGAGGGCTTCCTGGAGGCATTTGACTGGCCACTGCATGAAGCAGATTGTGGACAAGATGGGCCTTTGGTCTGATCAATCAGAGCTAAGAAACTTGATTTAATCTAGCACTTTTAGCCTCAAGATAGGCCTTCACCAGCTTCATTGTTCTGATAAATGGAATATATTATTGAAAGGGCTATCTGAATAAGGGATGGAAGAAAGAACAAGCAAACTAGGCTCAAGAGGAAGTAACACAAATTCTGCAAACAGCTCGTGGGGGACTTAATACTCTAACATCATGAAACAGCAGGTTCCTCTGAGCAGTAAGGCCTTGAACATGTGCTGCAGGCTAAATTTAAACAGAAAAATCATGGGGTCAAGGCAATGGCAGAAACTGCACTGCAGAGGTGTCTAGCACACAGTGCCTTTCAGAGAGCAAGTAAACTGTAAAGTGCCTATCAATGCAAAGAAGGTAGAGCAACTGGAGCTTGGCAGTTCTGAAGTCTCTGCCAGCCAGCATGTGACACAGCAGGCTGAAAAAGGAAAGGGGAAACAGACACAGGGTAAGTGTCAAAGAATACCAGAGACGCAAGGTCTGGGGATCTCAGACAGTTATAAAGGCCCCCAAAGACTATACAGCTGCATATTCTAGCTTGAAGATACTACCTTGGACCATGTGTTATTTTGCATGAACTAATTTTCAAACAGCTAAATGAGCAGCACACCATGCTGCAAGATGACAGAAGCTGGAAATTCTACACCTGAACTGCTTGGCACCCTGGAAGCCAGAGTCGAAGAAAATCCTTGGGGGTCTCAAACTCTAGCAGGGCCAGACAAATATTTCAGACATTCTTTCCCTGAAGCTGGCAGCCCTGGAAATCAATATTTGCATTCAGCAGTGCCAGCTCACTGGCTGCAGAAAAGGGCAGACATCTCTGACAATGAGCTAGAGCTCAGTCCAATCATTTCCTTCGCTCGACTCCCCATGAATAAACTGGGTGTAACATCCATTTCCCCTTCCACTGCTATGGAAACAGGAGGTTATCACATGATTCATTTTGAACTAGCTGGAAGAACTGGGAGGCTTGGAAATCCAAGCAGCCATCACAGTAAGCTCTTCCCTTTCACGGCTGCAGCTTGCCTGGGAATGCAGAAAAAGGAGCATTATTAAATTAGACTGTCACAGCTGCATGAAGCAAGCCAATAACCCTAGACAATCAAGATATGGAGAACTGGGCATGCAAGTGCGTTGTGCATCAGTTTTCATCACTTCTCCATTAGCCATTATTTATCTTGCTTTTTCTTAAGATTTCTGAATCATGTTTTCCTCACAACCCTGGCAATTTTCCTACATTGGTGGCACAGTTTTTCAATCTGTTTTTTCCAGAGAGGAATGAGAGGATATCCAAGTGCTCAGAAGGTTTGATTCAAGGGCAGTTGCGTCTTTACCTTTCGGCGCACAGTACAGCGATGGCACATCCATTCCCCTGGAGGCAGCATCTCCTCACTTAAGGGAGGATTGCTATGGGAGGAGACAAGAAGCAGGCAGTTACTTTTCAGTGGCAAGATGTGAACTAGATACACTTAAATTTAGACTTGGAATCATTACAAGACACACTGCAATACAGCCTTTCAAATTCACTCCAGGCCATACTTTTTGCAAGCCCTTTTACCCGAAGGAAGAGACTGCCCATAATTTTCTGAATACAGATGTGAAAGATGAAGAAAAACCCACTCTCCTCCCTTCCCAGCACTTAATTTTTTTTCTTTTAGTGATTCAATTGCTTTTTAAGGCAAAGTTATAGAAGGCCCTTTTAGCTGCCCTTCACTGCCTCAAAAACCTTTTTAACAACTACACACAACCAGCTGTGGGCATGAGGCAATTTTGTTTCACAGCAGACAAGCAGAACTCTCAGGCAGTTTTGCCTGCTTCAAATATCCCCATCTTCTGCTGCATCATGCAAAATAAACTGGCCTATGGTTGGAATATACATGCCAAATCAATAAACTAGCCAAGATATAAATTAGTAGGGAAGCCTGCCTCAAACCGTTGGTTATCTAAAGTCCACAGAGAGAAAATGAGAGTTCAGAATTGGAAGCTATTGATATTTCAGAAACCAATTCTCAGTGTATGGCATACAAATGAAAAGGCCTCAGGTGGTTGCCTCAATGATGCCAATAACCATTTTTCCCCGCTCTCTTTCTCTTCCCTCGTCAACTAAAAACAAAACAAAAATGGAGGGTAAGGAAAGGAAACAAAGTACAGAAGTCCAAGTTAGACTGCATGCGGAGAAAATCAGCAGAGAGGTAAAAGAAAGAGTTACAAGGCCCCTGTTGAACATTAACGTTAAAGTTGGGTTCTAGGTCTGAAAGCCACCCAGAGCCATAAAGCAGCCTGCCCACCATACTTCAAGATCTAATAGCTTCCTATGTTTAACTCCATGCTAAATTGGTTTAGTGTTTCCGGATGCATGGTGATGGTGTCAAACATTGCCATTGCTGCTGAGAGACTAGCCTGAGCTAAAATACCCCAAGCACCCTGGAAAAAAAAAACCATGAGAAAGTAACAGAAGTATTAGATTGAATGCTCAATCCTACAGTAATTTTGGATTCTGATAGCTAAATTTTATCACAATAAGGCTTCTGGTATCCTGAAAATGCACAGCATCCTTTGATAGCAGCTCTTTGGCCACCAATAAAATTATACTTGCAACTCACAATGCAATAACTCTCAGACTGCTCAACTAAGCATTTCTCAAAAATCAGGACAAAAATAAGTACCTGAGCTATGAAATCTCAAATCTTAATCTTATTACAGCCATAATTTCCCCCCTACTTATAGGATCTACTTGGATCCTACTGGCCTGTCTTATGGGGTGGTTGTTAAGAGTACCAAAAATACGTACACAAAAACTTTAGTGTAAAAGCTACATAAATGCTAAGTACAAATAATTGGTTATCTTGTTGAGTTGAAACATCTGCAGCTCACCAACATGAATTAGCTGCCTCCCCCTCTCTGAAAGGCAGTCCTCCAAGCATGACCAAAAACATTCATTTGGCATTCTTCTCTAGGCTAAAGATGGCTACTGTGATCCCAAGTGGCAGAAAAGGCCAGGGAGGCATGATGGTGGTGTTCATTAGTGGCAAATGGTAGGTTGAATAATTCTGCTGACTGCAGAAAGAAGTGAAAGATGGGACTCCTGTGAAATACTGATTAGCAGCAAGTCAGGTCAGGCTGGAAATCAGGGACTTGAAATAGCCTTTATATTTGACAGCTCCACCTAGAGGAAGGCTGGCACACATACCAAGACAGGGTTGAAAAGCTTCATAAGAAAATAACAAGTCAGGCATAAGAGAATAACAAGTCAGGATTGGACAGATTTCTGGAAAAAAAAGTGCATTGTAGGTGTAACCTCCTGACTTTAGAAGTAGGCTACCTCAGGGAGTGGCAACGGGATGCAGACATCTTGTTTTCTTTTTTGCTCCCTGAGGCATCTGTTGGGCCACTGGGAGATACAGGAAGCAGGACTAGATAGGCCCTTGGCCTGATCCAGCAGGGCTCTTCTTATATTTAAGTGTACTTCTCTCTAATCTGGCTTGGGGATGCAGATGGATCCACTATGACTGATCCAGAGTAACTCCTGCCTATCAGATCTTGCAGCTTTTTATGCTGTCTGTTGAATGAATGAGGACAGCCATTTTGAAAGCACAGCTCCAGAAAGGTGAGCAGACTCCTGTGTATAAGCAGTCCCTAGAGAATGGTGAAAAAGCCTTGTTAACCACTTATAAGCCACAGTTTTGAAGGCTGTAAGAATCTGCAAACAGCCCAGCCTGGGCACTTGACGCTCATACATGAAATTTTAAAGTCCAGTGGGAAGATAAACTCCTTCATCCCAAATCATGACAACACGGTAGAAGGCATGACTTAGAATTTCCCCATTTATCACAGACTTCAAGCAGATTTGGGACAAGGGCAGCAACTCACAATTTGAGATGGAAAACAGATGCAACTCCCATGCTGCTGGCAATCTGCTTGGAGGTAGAACACCAACAGCCAGATCAGAGAGGAATAACAGGTGGCCAGGTAAGAACAGGATTCAATTTGCAAAATTAGGAAGCCAGCATGCACCAGTGGACTCAACCTCAGCTGCTACAAGCACGCCCAAAACATAAAAGCTTACTTATGGAACATACCCACTGGCCTGACCCACAAAGCTAATTACTTCCAGCATTCAACCCAAAGACATACCAATCAATCAATCAATCACTAGTATTTATATACCGCTTTTCAACACAAAGTTCACAAAGCAGTTTACAGGCAAATAATAACATTAAAGTTAAATGGCTCCCTGTCCCAAAAGGGCTCACAATCTAAAAGAATGGAGAACACCACCAGCAACAGCCACGAGAAAGACACTGTGCTGGGGTGAAAAGGGACAATTGCTCTCCCCCTGCTAAATATAAGAGGACACCACTTGAAAAAGTGCCTCTTGCCCAACTACTTGCCCAACTACTGGGATTCTTTTTTTATTGGAAACTAATTCTGTGGTCCAAGCACCAGAAGCCAGATCTTATCATTGTTCAAGGATGCCATACTGACTTTTTGAGGAAACACTTTAATCCCCCTAACTAGGTGAGGCCTTCCATTTTAATTCCCCCATTTATGAGTATTGAATGGATAGGCTTCTAAAGTTTATTTAAACAGAATGAAGGGGTTGGATTTTTGATCTCTTGCAGTTAGTGTTTCACAATTTGGGAAGCCACTATGTAATTTACAGTATAGCCATAGAGGGTACAATGAGACAAAATCTTTCCAGAGTCTATTATTTATATGCTACGCTACAGCTCACAGGCCTCAAGACTCTCCCTGATAACTAAGCAATTCAATATCTTATAACTTGTATCCATCACCCACCAAGAAAAATAATTTTCCTCAAACAGTTAAATAGCACTTGAATCTCGCCCACTTCTTTGCAGCTGCTTCTCAAAGCGTTCTGCACCAAGACCACCTCCAAGCAAATGACCCTGGCCACAATTAGTTCTCATCATAAAGAAACAGCAGCCAAATGCAGCCAGTCAACTATTTTCCCTGGCAGATATTTTTCCAAGCAGCAGCTCCCTGTGATTGGCTGTGACCAGAGAAATGGAGACAGCACATCTTTTCCAAGACTAACGATCAGGAAACAGCTCTCTTCCCTCCATACAGTGGTGCTCTTTGTCAGGATTCTGCTAGCAGAAGGAAGCAAGAAAAAGGGAAGTAGCAGTCCTAAGAGCATCTGTTGCTCCAATCAGGTCATCAAAAATCCACCTTACCTGCTTTTAACACACACATGATTATGGTGGTCTACAGAAATCAATGTCTGAAATAGTCCCTTTCTGGGTAGAAGATGCAAACCAAAGAGAAGATTGCAGGGCTCAAATTCAGTCAGAGAGACTTTCATGTCAAAAAGGGGTCAGTAAAGTCTTCTGAAGATTTAACTCTTCAAGAAGACCTTTCAGAGAAGCAAGGCAGTCTATGCCATGTCTTGGGGAACCATGGCTTTCCACTGAATTTAATTCAGTTTCCACTGAATTTAATCCAACATCCCTTGCTCCTCTCGGCTGACTGGGAGAAACATTCCTGGTCGCTGGTATGGGCTGCATTTCACCTTTGATATGGCTGCTATCCGAATTCTATATATAGGTTGCAAACTGATCCAAAATCCTTTGAGAATGAAAGATGATAGTTAAATGAAATGCAATACACAATTGCTGTCTTTGCATATGAAACCCACAAACATTTCAGAAGCATATTCCAAGCAAGGTAGCAGTTTCATTAGATATCTTGATGTTTGCTGTAAAACCTACACACCTTTGCAAGGCAACAAAAAAGTATTTAAAATCAAACATTAATATCTACCTAGGTTTAATTCTGTCAAAACGCAAACAAAAAAGAGAAAGTATCCACAGGACAAGACCATTTATTACCTATTCTTCTCAATTCCTTCACTAATTCACAGAAATGTTATGGTAGCAGTGGGTAGACATTAATCTACCAGAACTACAACAAACTGGAGTGACAAGCAAAATACTGCAGTGCTGGGGAAAGTCAGCTGTGAAATGATGGCTCAGAGGCAGGGTCACTTACTCAGTACTTTCTATGAATGATACACTAAACTAACCTGCATATGTAGGTACAAATCTACAACCATGCTTAGAGATTTTAACACAGAAAGCCTTACATTGGCCAGCCAAATGATACAAAGACCTGGTCAAAGCCAATTGATACTCATTTTTAACAGGTGAGGTATGCAGAGGTGGGGATGCAGGCAATTAGGTACAAGGGCAATCGTGGCAGAGATTCATTTTTAAACTACCAGTATAGTAGATGAAAACCCCTGTCAACCTACTGCAAGCTGCCCAGAAATCTCTCTCTGGTTTTTATGATTCAAATAAACTAATTGGTTCGTAACTTTTTTAGGCCTTTTATACCTTCTAGAAAACAAGCCTTCCCTCTTCTGCTCTAGTCACATAAAGTTCCTGGAAGAGCTGCTCAACACTATCACTTCTCTGTACTGATCAAAGCACATATTTTGCAATCAGGGCAAAGCAGGATGCTACTTGCCAGACAATTCACAGAGAGCTTTTTTTTTTTTTTTTAAGCTGTGCAGCTGCACCCTCAGGCTACTAAAAAAAATCCAAACCCTACCATGAACAATTTGCAGCTCATCACAATTCACTCATAGCACACAGGAAAGGGAAAGGCTCCTGCACAGGTCAGAATACATGACTTCCTCCTAGTCTATTGCTGAAAAAAAATTTTTTTTGCATGCTTAAGACCCAGTGGGCTGAACGCTTCCCAGGAAGTCCAATGTTTTCTCTTCCTCCACCCTTGGCAAACTCTTTACAAACAGAACTATTTGCACAGCAAAGGAAAACATACACCCCACACACACATTTGCTGCAAGCCCCACAAAGCCATCTTTTCCAACTAGAAGCATTTTCCTTCTGCCTCTGAATTTGTGACAGCCCCGTTTACCACATGACAATCCACAGAGGAAACTGCACAAATGGCACAGAGGGATATGCAGCAGGAAGCAAAGTTGTTGTGCTGAGTTGGCTGTGCCAAGTTACAGCACAGATTCCAGGGCTTCTGTTAAGGAAGATGCAGGCTGCTGAGCCAAGAGCTCAACGTGGCAAGGCATTTCTGTTTAGAGAGGCTTCCATTCTGGACCCGGTGTCCTCAATCCCTGAACAAAAGTTGTGTTATATCCTCTGAAATAGGCGAATGCTTGGCCAAGCCCAGTTTGCCTTTTGGAAGCTTGCCAAGATGGGTGCCCAGGTTTGCTTCCTTCTTTTGCCATCACTGTTATTTCTCACAAGATCTTTCTGAGAGTTACAGCTGGCTCTCTCCCAACACTTCTGCTATTTTCTACTATAGATTATTTTAAACATTCCAGGAAAAAGGAACACCACATAGCATTCAAATATGCATATCTCAATTTTGAAACCGCATCTACCTCCACGCGTGGCAATATAACCTACTATCATTGCATTAGAAACCCGGCTTCTACTCAGGAGCAGGCAGAGGATCTATATTTAAGAAGTTGTCCTGTACAGAGTTAGATAAATGGCACATCTAGCCATACAGCAGCAACTTCGACTTTAGTGGCTCAGTTCAGGCTGAGGTCTTTGCCACTTGTAACTTCAACCAAAAATGCCAGGATTTGAACTTAAGACCTTTGAAAACACACAAACACATTCTCTCTCTCATTCTACCACTGAGTTATGGTCTACTATGCTTTCTCCCTAGAAAGCATATTTGCTTTCTGTGTTCACTTGACTCACCTTAGGGTGCTTAAGAAAACAGGGCTCTTAAAAGTTACAGTAGGACTGCAACAAAGACTTACACTGCACAACACTAGTTGTGCATCAGGCAAGGAGGAATCCTGGTTTCCCATGAGAAAGGCAGCAGAGCGCAGGGAAAGCTGGGCTCAAGTTACAATAAACCTAGATTCTTAATTACAACCACTCACTTCCAGAGGCCCAAGGTGTACACTGGCGCCACCAGACCAACCTGGGTGCTTATCCAATTGCACAGGCTAAGACAAGGCCCTTTGTGCAAACTTCAGCTTCTGTAAAGGCTTCTGAAGTTACAAGTTTCAGTTTATTAGCCACATCTAAAAGGAAGCAGCTCTTATTGTTTGATTCCCTCCACAACCATCACGAAGAAAAATCATCTTTACTGCACATCTTCACCATTATTGTTCTTTGTCTAAAAATCAGAATTGATTTTAAAGTTATAGAACTGCTGGCTTGCTTTGGATGAATCAAATCAATGACCCCCCTCCCTCTGGACCCAAACACTAAAAAGGATCTGCTCCAGTTTTGGCATTTCATCACAACCCATATCAGTAAACAAAAGCAGAATGCACAAGTCTTCTTTCTCACATCAACTTTTGAGTTAACGGCTTCATTTATGAAGCACCCATGCGCATCATACTATTTAACGTCTCTTTACTGTTCCCTCATTTGCTCACAAAAGCATTTCATGATCTGATCATACATCTTTTAACAGGCATGCTCCAGTATCTGCTGGGATTCTGCTCTGGACTCCCCTCCCCCTGTGGATACTTGAAACCATGGATACTGGGGCTGCTTTTTTAAAGGTAAGAAAACATCAGTGGTTTTGCTGCAACAAGATAAAAAAGGGATTTGTTTAATGGTCCCCTATCTTTTTAATAGACATATTATCTATTGTATCAACTGTATCAACTGTATCCGTGGATAACAAAACCATGAATACTGAAGCACACCTGAATGTCACTTGATCACACACTCAGTTGAATGTTTGAACTTAATTCGCTAAAAACCAGCTTATGATGGGACAATGCAAGTTCTGCGATGATTCATGATGTCTCACTGACATCTGAAGTAACCCTAAAGAGCAAAAAAGATGCGGCATATGAAAGACACACATAAACCAGCCTTTTCTATTTTGAGAGGAAGGAGAGATTATACTTCATTCAGAATTAGGAACATCCTTTAACAGTGACTGTATACAAGCAATGCTGGCTCTTCAGAGTAATAACTCCAATTAAGATGAAGATACTACTGCGGAAAAACCACATACTTCAACATCACAAGAAAGGAACAAACAGCTGCAACCAAATGTTGGTTGGTTGAATATAATACAATTTTGTTCCTAACACCAGCAACTCCCTTTGTTCATTCCCCGCTAGTTTTTCACCCCTTATTTTGAACCTTTCATAGTCTCCCTTTGCTAGTCACCACTCTCAGGCCACTGCCTTCTCCTTTCCCAGCCTCCTGCCTCTTCACATCAACCTTCATCTAGGTCAGCAGTCTCCAAACAGTAGATAGCTAAGCATGGGGAAAAGCCACCCTGTTGTTTTGAATAGTGTGGATTGTTCCATCTTACAGTCACTCCATTTTGCAGCTGATCAGCTACAGGGATGCCCTGGATACTCGCATCCATGCCTGGTGTCCTGCTGCACAGCCTTCTGGGACGTCCGCACACAGACACGAATGCCCAGAGCTTCCCTTCCAACCTATGGAGCTGGAAAATGAAGCGGCTACAAGACAGAACAATCTGCGCCACTCATGGTGAGGAAGGCTTTCTATGCCAGATCTGGCATACGGGCCATAGTCTGAAACTTTCTGTTCACCCTACTCTTTTTCTAGGATCCAAGGAGCTCAGCCAACAGCTGAATCCAAATGTCACAAACTTAACTCAGCCAATAAGCAGCCAGTTTGCTAGGTCTGCCATGATTCTGCGAAATTATGAAGCTTATTCAATCACTGCCAAAGCTTCAACACCACACACTCACTAAGCACACTGTTTACACTCTTAATTTTATAGCAGTAAAGTTGAAAATATGAAGTTGTATAATAGCAAGACAAATTGCTTATTGATTTAACTCAGAACTACCTACTAAGATTGGTAGAAGCTCTCCAGGGTCTTTCCCAGTCCAACTAGAGTCCAAAAATCCTTTAACCAGAGATGCCAAAAATTGGACTTGGGAAGCTTTGCATTGCATCCAAAACAGCTGTTCTGCCACTGAGCTACAAGCTCTCCTCACAATACAAACCATAAGTAATAATTAGTTAATGAATGCTAAACTGAGAAAACCTCCTGTACTGAAGTATGGGTCCCTAGGTATCAGGAAATCTTTTGAGAATAATTTTCCACACACACAGCAATGCTCTACATGTCACATCTAAGAAGCTGACATCGGAAAGCGACAATTAAATGTATTTAGGCAAGCTAAACAAGAAGAGAGTTCACAGATTTCAACCCAAATTTAGCAAGTTTTGCTTTAAAAAGTCAACACATACAATTTTTTGACATTTGGAATTTGTATCATCCCTAATATTTTATCAATGTATCTTTACACAATAGAGGCATTGCTAAGGCATGGCCTTTGCTAGGCCAAGAAGACGGGTCAAATATACACATTTCCTATATACATCTATGAGCAAACAGAGGAAGTACAGCCCTCCTTTAAATCTCTAATTTTGAAAATTAGGGGCAATGCGGTGGTGTGAAGACTAAAGAGAGACAAGCAATACACTTAAGGTGCAATCCTGTGTGTTTACTCTGAAGTCAGCCCCGCTGTATTCAATGGAACATACTCCCAGCATGCATAGGATTTGCAGCCTTAAATAGCAACTCAAGTATATCCTAAGGAGGTAAGGAGAATTCCTAGTCTGCAGCAAAGTTGACATATGAACCTAATGCACACCTACAGAAGGAAAAAAGCACTCCATGGGAACTACGTCAACTCCTCATTTTGTGCTCACTCCAGTTCTTTAACGACAAAATTATGTGGAGAGGAGCCATGATAAGAAAAAGACAGAATAGAAGGCTGAGCCAGTCACTCAAAGTAGTAACATATGAGGCAAGCAAGCAGTCCCTAGTAAGAAGACAGAACCATAGGAACAATCTGGACTAGGAAGACAAGTTTAAAAAAAAGAAAACCTTTTTACACACAACAGTGCTTGTGTCAGAATTTGGGTATGAATATTTAAATTCTCTTAGAAGAAACTAGATTCTTTTGCACAGGAAATTAACCAATTTCATAGGTCCTTACACTGTTATAGCAACCTTAACCAGAGCCAAACAAGAAGCTATAAATGGGATTTGACCTAGATGAATACTATAGTTCACTAAGGTTGGAGAAGGCTTTTTTTACACCAAAGAAAAGCCAATTCACCTGCACTGCATTCTGCAAATGATCCCAACTACATTTTATACATGTTTCCATATCTGGCATTCTTTTAAATTTCTCAGTGAAAGCACAATCACTAAGAGAGGGGGGAGTCACAGATTTTGGTGGTCTGAGCTCACAGGATTATAAGTTCACTTTGTGAGAGAAAGCTTGCCTATGTATGTGTGTGTGTGCACGCTGTAAGAGAGTGGAGGTTATTACAACTATTAAGAACTAAGAATGCGGCTACCAAGAGAAATTCCTAGGTACTTTTAAAACAATGTTTATTCCCTCACAGAAGTGGCTTTACGTTAATCAAGACAGAGCAAAATAAGTCTATATCATGCTGCTTACCGAATCACTCTGCCATGGTACATATGCAGGCAAAGTCACACATGCCAAGTTAGGCTTAAGGGTGGCAAAATATTGTCAGTGCTGAAGAGCATTCTTAGTTAGTTGAAACTAAGTGTAGAATGCATGAAATGGATTGGGTTCAGATGTGGGGACATTGGTCTAATTCCTAAGGACTAAAGAAAAACTGAGCCTTTCAGCCTAACAGTGGTTCCCAAACTGTGAGCTGTGGCTCCCTGGAGAGCCATGGAAGCTGCAGAATCCTCACCAACCCCCCCCCCCCCAGCTTCCCTTGTAGCCCTAATGAGGAGCTGCAGCCAATGGCCCAGTAGGTCAAAGGAGCCATCAGTCGAAAAGCTTGGCCTAGCGTATCTCATAGGGTAGCTGCAAAGAGAACACAAACACTAAACATTATGTACACCGACCAAACAATGCTTACAATATTCTGGATGTTTGAAATGAAGCTATGTCTACCTTACAAGTGCAAGAGCACTTAATAGGTTTTGTTCCCACCTATAAACCAGTTGGTACACATTAATCCTTGACAAACTAGACCTCATTCTAGCTACATGAAACCACAAGTCAAGAGCCAGTTTGACCCCAGCTAAAAAGAGCACAGATTGGAATGGCCCCTCTGTTTGATAAGCAAATATCAAAAGTAGAGCTCAGAACCACTATTCCATACATGCAGCACAGAAAGACAACTTCATACAAAAATGAAACACAGATGCTCTTCCATGAACAACTCCCAGCAGAATACCACAAAATTCACTCACAAAATTCACTTACCTCACTGAGGTAAATTAACAGACTGCTTTAGCCTGGAGCTGACCTCATGTTACAGAGGTACACTAAGCTCCTTCAAAAACTCAACATGTGGTCAAGAGACAAGATCCTACTCCTCCTTAGTAGTGGAGAAAGGCAAGGTTGCATTTAGATGGGCTATCAAGGCAAGTAAAAATTTGTGGGCTTCTTTCTCCAGGTGAAAGAGGCAGACAAGAATGGTTGATATCTCACACTGTTTCCAGAATCTCTCCCCAAATACTTGTGTGAACAGTTAAGACTTCAGAACTTAACCCATGGGAATGTCAAAAGAAACCACAAGCACTGACTGTTATGGTTCAATTATTTCTAATGCTTCAAAATGTAATGGCTGCTTGGACTTGAAGTCAGAAAATGCAACAAGAGTTCCATTTGTATCTGCAGGGAAAAATAGATGCAATAATTATGAACACGGGAAATTACTGAACCGACTCTGCTTCCGGTAAGTGTTAAAATATCAAAGAATGGAACTCAGGGTGTTGAAAGTGCCTACAATCCAGCAAATTTAAACAAAAGACAGACAAAGCCACATTCAAACGCCTTCAGCAAAAGGAACTCACAGCCATCCTTGCTGCACTGCACGTTCGCATCCAGCGAGGTGATCATGACGCAACGCTTCAAGCATCTTACTTTGCTTGAAGACGAAATGGTTTGCATTTGCAAAAGTATGGCACAACAAAGTCTTAGTCTCACCAAGGTTACCTGTGATATGTGACTGCTGAAGAAAAATGCATTTTTTAAGACCCACAAGGAATTCATACCATGTGCACTAAAATTCAGAGTATTGTACCCTATCAAGGAGAAACAAAATTTCTTTTAAACTACCATGAGCCATCTCACTCACCTCAACTTGCAAGATAGGCTATGCTATTATAACATAGCAACAAACTAAAGGTCCAATTAATTAAGGGAACTACACACTTTCTAGCAAGCTCCAACAGGATAAGCTTATCCTTGTTTACCAAGTCAAAAACTTGTCATGTTAGACCATGAAAGCTCACACATAACTCTCTCCTTCCATGACTAAAGCCAAGATCACGAATGCAGTCATGCCAGCAAGACAATACAGACACAGTCAAACACAGAGTCAGGAATAACTTTAGGAATCAACCAGATTTTTGTCTGCCAGCTTCAGTAGTTCCCAAGCATCTTCAAAGTTCTGCAAACAAAATCTGGGAGCATCAAAAGAAATAGCACCATCAATTAGACCAGCTTCCTTTCATAGCCACCCACACTTCTCTTTTTAAACACAAAATTGTTAACTTGACTGCGGTAAATTCTGAGGCTGACATATGCTAACAAGCTTGCCCTGATCAACCAGACCACAACAGTAGTTGTGTTTCAACCAGTCATAAGCAGCCGAGCAGGCCGGAATGGGCCCTGGGATTACAAGTTTTAACAAGGAACACAGAAGGGCTTGCCAGCCTTGGAACAATGGCCTTAGATACAACAGCCCCATGCAAACGATCTTTTCACAAGCGTCACAACAATTCGGCTTCAGGAGGAGGAGCTGAAAAATCTCTAGGCAGTAAACAAAAGGTCTGGACAGGAGGAAGGAACAAGGCACAGCCAGATCCTATGCATGCACAGAATAGTAACCAAGGCGAGAGAGGAACCGAGATCTTCCTTCTCCCTCCAGTTTGGCCTTGGCAGCCTTCTCCCGAGTTCACCCGGGACATCCCTGCAAAGCAGCAATTATCACCTGCCTAGGCAGAAGGGCTGCAACAACTGGAGGCAACCGAGTCGCGAGAAGAGGAGCTTGCATCAACCTCCGCTGCTGCACCGATCGCGGCTTGTAAAGAGACGAAATAGGGGTCCCGAAGAGACCAGACGGGCAAAATGGCGCTGGGAATAAAATGTAACAAATTCAACCAGGTCGCCATATTGTCAAGAGCGAGCGGGGTTCGGCTGGCGAGGGAACGAGGGCGGAGCGCCGGAGAGCGTCGTACTGGCCGGCGGGGAGGAAAAATAATAATCACAAAGAGCCGGTCAGGCCGGAATGCCTACGAATTTCCACCCGCGCATCCAGGAGCGGCACGAGATCATCTAACGGGACCATAGCGGGAAAGCACAACGCAGAGAAACGAGATGATCCAGAGTGGCTCGGGTGGCGGGGAGTCGGGACCACGACATTGATGCAAAGGGGAAAGACCGGAAGGAAACGTCTTAAGTGGTGACGATCCGGCGTAACTACGAATTGGCAAAGGGGGGGCTGGGCACGGGGGAGGCGTCTCCTGCTCGGGGGACTCACCAGCACTGGAGGTGGAAGGCAGCGGGACAGTGGTCACAGCAGAGGAGATCACCGCCTTCCTTACAGCTGTCGCAGCTGTCGTGGTTGGTGGCGCGGCCGCTCCGCCGCTGCTGCGCCGCCGACGGGTGGTGATGCGGATGGTGCTGGTGCGGGTGGTGAGGCGGGTGATGGGGATGGTGGTGCGGGTGGTGGTGGTGATGGTGCGGGTCGCCTCGGTCCGGCCGGCGGCTTCGTTTTTCGCTGCCTCCCCCAGCTCCGCTTTCGTCGCTCCGAGGCGGCGCCAGCAGCGCCTGAATTTGCTGCCATGGAGCGGAGAGAGAGAGAGAAGAGGGGGGGGAGGTGAGGCGGTGAGCGGGGGAAGGGCTGCCGCCGGGGGTAGGGGGTGCGAGGCGGAGAACAGAGGAGCCCTCCCCCCTCCATTCACCTCCCTCCTGCTCACCTCCATCAGCCCTCCTGACGTGTCCAGGTCGTAGACCACCGTCTTGGCCTCCATCCTCTCCCACATCCAACAACAGCCAGGCTGGGCCGGCGGCCCCGCCAGGCGGGAAACAGAGAGGAGAAAAAAAAGCCTCCGGTAGCAGCCACCGGGCAGCGGCCCCTCGCGACGACGATGGCGGCGGCTCCTTCTCTGGCGGGCGGGGTGGGGGGAGACGCCCCCTCCTCTGCTCTCTCTTCGGTTACGCTGAGAGAGGGAAATTCTCGGCCTACCCGACGGGCCTCCGCATCGTCGACCCGAGTGGGAGGAGTCGACCGCAGGGTCCCGGGTAGACGGAGGGGACAGCTGCCATGACAGGGGGCGGGGCCCACACTGCTGCCGCTGTTGCTGTTGCTGCAGAAAAGGACAGGCGGGCTCCGCCGAGCACCGCCGCCGCCTCAGACACAGGGCCCCGCCGCCGCCACAGCGCTCCTCGCGCAGGCGCAAAGCGCCCTTCTCTCCGCTCGGGGAGCATGCGCATAGTAGCGGCCGTAGCCGCGCAAGCGCCGAAAGCGACACCGGCCAGCCTGGATTCGCTCACTTTTTTTTAATTATTTTTGGCGTTCAGTCTCCCTCTCTACGCAAGCGCATTGCTCCTCCCTTTCGCTCTCCCCCAGTCGGTCCAGGCAAGCTTCAACGCAAGCGCATTCCACATTGGCGCGTCTCCACGCTTTTACTGCGCATGCTCAGTGCGTTGATCGACGAGGGGGGAAATGTGCCTTTCCTATAGAACTACTCCTACCTAAGGCCTTTCCTATGACCGGTACGGGGACTAAACGGTAGCCGTAAGTTCGCACGCATGGGCACAAGCGGTGGGGCGTGGGCTGGTCCAACGCATGCGCATTGTAGGCAACTGCTTGCGTGAGGGGAAGTGATTCTAGCTCCATGAGTAAAATTTCCTGAGCTAGCTGGGGAGGCGGAGCGGTTCTTTGGTCCGCAGGCACGATTTCCGGGTTCTTTTTGAAGCCTTGACCACACTCTCCCTCCAGAGTGGCAACTCCTGATTGGAAACAGTGACGAAATCTCGGTGTTGTATTGAGCCTTGCGGTGATCAGAAGGCAGCTGACTCTTGACTTTGCTCCGCACAATTAAAAGGCAGGAGTTGCTGTTCTTTTGAACTGGGGTCGAGGAAATTTAGATTTTCTAAATAGCTTGCAACACGCTCTACAGAGTGGAGCAGTGGTATTCAAACTGTGGGTCGGGACCCACTTGGTGGGTCGTGATCTAATGTCAGGTGGGTCACGGAAAGTTGGGAGCAGCCATCTTGGAAACTGCAGACCTGACTCTTGTCATATTCCTTTGGTGAGTGTTAACAGAATGTCTCAAAAAGGACATAGGGGAGCTGGAAAATGTGCAGAAGAGAGCAACAAAAATGATTACAGGGCTGGGGCATCTCCCTCATGAAAAAAGACTGCAGCGTTTGTGGCTCTTCAGTATAGAAAAAAGGCGCCTGAGGGGGGACATGATTGAGACATACAAAATTATGCACAGAAGGGATAGAGTCAGTGCCGTCATGCACCCACTACGTACCACTACGTGAATACCGGTTCCTAGAAGTTGAGCTGGCCCCGCCCACTCGAAGCTGGCCCGGTCGGCTGGTTGGCTGAGCAGCTGCGCTTGTGTACTGCACGCCCACAGCCATTGCCTGCACTTTCTGTGAGGAGGCAGGCAGGCAGGCAGCGTGGTAGTGGCGGTGGCGGTGGCGGCGGCAGCAGAGCGAGAGGACTGGAGGCGGCGGCAGCGGCAGCAGCAGCAGCAGCAGCAGCGAGGGAGACCCGGGAATAAGGCAGCAAGCGTGAGAAGGTAGGCTGCCTGGGGCTCCCGCTCCCTCCAGCCGCGCAGATCCAGCGTCCCGGTTCCTCCTGCAGCCTTCCCCCAGCCCCAGCCCCCACGCGGTCTTTTTTTGGTCGCCCGTTCCCCCTCCTGCTCCTTGCCGGCTCCTTGCATTTAACATTAAAGTTAAATGGCTCCCTGTCCCCAAAGGGCTCACAATCTAGTACAGTCTAGCCTGCTATTTAACCAGGGAACAGTTGAAGCAAAATATGTATATACACATCTCTAGAAAGCAAAGCAATAGAAGTTAAATCAACACTAACCACCAGCTGAAGTTATTACAAACATGATCACATCCATGGCAACAATCAGGACATCACTTCCGGCTATGATGTCACTTCCTGCCACGACATCACTTCCGGCTTATGATGTCACTTCCCGTGGGCAGACCCCGACAAGTGCCAAGTACCTGTTCCTAAATCATTTGGATGACACCACTGGATAGAGTCGATAGAGGGATTAGATATTCTTTTCCCTCTCTCACAACACCAGAACCAGGGAACATCCGCTAAAACTGAGTGTTGGGAGAGTTAGAACAGATAAAATGAAATACTTTTTTACCCAGCGGGTAATTAATCAGTGGAACTCTTTGCCATAGGAGGTGGTGATGACATCTGGCCTAGTTACGTTTAAAAGGGGATTGGACAGATTTCTGGAGGAAAAGTCCATCATGGGCTACAGGCCATGATGGATTGTGCAACCTCCTTACATTAATAGTAGGCTACTTCAGAGTGCCGGGTGCAAGGGAGTGGCAACAGGATGCAAGCATCTTGTTGTCTTGTGCGCTCCCTGGGGTACCTGGTGGGCCACTGTGATATACAGGAAACTGGACTAGATGAGCCTTTGGCCTGATCCAGCAGGGCTCTTCATACGTTCTTAAGGGTTCTTAAAAATTTTGTTTTTAGTTCAATGCTTTTACATAATATTTTGTCCTAATATTGCTTTCTGTCAGGGATGTTTCATGGTTGTACTGTACAATCGTCGCAGTCCAAGAATGCCAATTTACATTTCATGTAAGTGTTATTTGATTGTTACAGTGACAGCACTTCCTGCTTGGTGATGTCACTTCCTGCCACAACATCACTTCCAGGTTAATGTCATCACTTCCGGGGGTCCCGACACAAGTGCCATTCTGAAAAGTGGGTCCCGGTCTAAAACGTTTGAATACCACTGGCGTGGAGAATGGCGATACTCAGGGCTTTTGACAACCCTTCAGTGCAGTCTAGTGGTTTATTTCTACATCTCCTTTTACTCCCCAAAAAGCGGCATATAGAGCAATTAACATGCTATAAGAATACAAAATGGAATCATTGTTATGTGTATATTTCAAGGGGGTTGAGTCCGAATGGTGGTGGTTTGGTTTTGTAGTGCAAGTGTGTAGTGCAAGTGTGTGGGTGGATGGATGGATGGGGAAGTTGCAACCACTCAGTATTTTGATCTCCATCCAGCCAGTGGAGGCTAAAGATAGAGAGTGGCTGACAACCAGGGCGCAATCCTAACTAACTTTCTGGCACTAACATAGCTGTGCCAATGGGGCATGTTCTGCATTTTGCAGTGTAGTGTTAGTCACGGAGGCCTCCTCAATGTAAAGGAATGTTTGCTCCCTTTCCCAAGAGTTGCATTGCCCTTACCCTGGTGCTGGCAAGTTGGTTATGATTGCATCCCCACTCTCTATCTAATTGATAAAAGGCTTTCAAAACTGTCACCAATTCAGCTTATCCTTTTGGAATGTGTTTTGGGCTATGGTACAAAAAAGAAAGGAAAAGAAGCTTCAGGTGCTACAACTTTCATTAGCTACCCCACGGTATAGGTATAATGGTGCTACGATTCCAACAGAAGGGATGCAAGATGAAGTTAATGTTAGAGCCCCAGAGAGCAGCACCCTCCCTACCCCCCAAAACACAGGCGTCAGAATAGGAGTCTATCTGGGAGTTCGTAACATCCAGGCTTACCAGGCAACTGCAGCCGTGTCCATGGGTCAGCGCATCTTTCTGTGCCAGCTCAGCCCCTTTGTGGGCACACCCATCCCTTATGGCTTGTTTGCCACAGCGCTAGCCCGGCCAAAGGACACTTCAGGATTGAGCCCTCATTCACTTTTTACTTTTTCCCATGCTCTGGTCCCTAACCAGATGAAAGTGCAAGGTATTGCAGTACCTGGGCATCAGGAATCTGATAGGGATATGGGATCTAGTGTTTAGGATCTGGTGGAGGGCCCAGATGTTCTGAGGGCCTGTCTGGCTGACCCAGTCCCAGTCGCCATCTTTACGAAGATCAGCAGTTGACAATGTCACTCTGTTCCTGCCTTTCAGGCATGATTGGGATGGGGAAGAAAGAAGAGCTGTTCTCTCACCCCTTGACCAATTGGGGGGGGGTTCTTCTCAGAGCCCCCCCCCCCAAGAGAATGACCCTGGCAACAAGCTTCTGCCCATTTGCCTGCACCAAACCAACCAAATAAGCCAAGTTCAGGACAGGGGAGTGCAGCCATGCTGCAGAGCCCAGTGAGAGCTGACACTGCCCTGGCAGGACCTTTGGAAATAAGCACCATCTGCAGATAGGAGAGACGGAAGAGAAAAGGCGATAATGGAGCAACTCAATTGAAATGTTGCTCCAGTATTTTGCTGTGTAAAAGCTACTCTGGATAATTCACACAGGTGGGCAGGGATCAGCGGGGCTTTCCCCAGAAGAAGGGGACGATTGTCCTTACACCTTAGCCATGCACAAAAAGCACCAGTTGACACACAGTGTCACTTTAAACCCATTCAAGCCTTGGCTACAGGCTGCTGTGGGATGCAGTGGTAGCCTTTTTGGTGCCGCTGCTCCTATGGGAGCCGGGTAGTTCAGGATTGGGCTGTGACTGTGGTCAAACTAAATGTCAGACCAAACACGTTTTTAACAAGAGTACTTAGAGCTAAGGTCAGACGCTTCATAACAAAGAGCAGCCCTGGGGGCCCAACTTGAATCAGATGATAAAATGCCCCCCCCAGCTGCTTTTTGCATTTAGTAGCCAGTATTTGGTGAAGAAAGAGCCACCCTCTCATGTGACGTGGCTCTGATCTGGAGGAATTCAGCCTTCATGGCTACTTTTGTTAAGAAAAGTCTAGCGACCATGTGACGCATGCTTGTTAGTGACACTTTTAGCACCATGTGCCATTGGCCCCACCTGTTTCAACACAACCTCTTCGCTAACGAATGTTAACACATATGCGGGCCTTCACCCAACCTGCTTCTTACTCACCTCATCTGTCTTCAGAATGGGATGCGCAATGAAGCAGGTGGCCCAGAGGGTTCCCTGACACTCTGTCCTAGTTGAGAGCAGTGGTGTTTCTATGGTGGGGCCTTGGGGGCAATTGTCTGGGGCTCCACACTTGTAAGGAGGCACTCCCAGAGCCTTTCAACAAAATCTGGAAGCCTTCAGAAAAAGAGGGGCTCCAAAATCTTCTCTGACCCTGAGCGCCAGTTATATTAATTACACCACTGGTGGGGAGTCTACACTAGGGGTGTCAAACTCATTTCATACTGTGGACCGAATAGCATTTATGACACCTGGTGAGGGCCAGAGGTGATGTCATTAAGCAGAAAGTGATGTCATTAAGCAAGTCATGACCTGAAATAAGCACTTTTTCCCCACTTAGGAACTCATTAGCTGCAAATAGAAGGTACAATATACGAATCTTGATCATATTTTCAAGATATGGGAGAGCCCAATTATGCAGGTTGCCCTTTCATCAGTGGAACCTCTGCACAGCTGAGCAGCTGATGATGGTATTTTTTTTTAAAAAAAACCTCTCATGGGAGCCTTATGTTTGACCCCCCCCGTGGTCTATGCCTTATCTAGAATCTTTCTGTCAGCAGAGTATCAGCAAGGGCTTGGGGGGGGGGAGAGCCCATCAGCTGGTCTAACAAACATTGTAGTTGGGCTGCCTGAATTGGGGCAGGGACAACAATGTCTGCTGATTATTGACAATCAGCCAAAAGGACATAGTGGAGGTTGGATGAAATGGGGTTAGGCAAAAATAATGCTCTCCTGGGGTTTAGTTTCAGTGCAGTGCCCCAGGGGTGTGTATGGGTCTTCTCACAGTCTTTCCTCCTAGAAGCCTGTGGCCAAAGATTGAATGGGTTTAAAGTGACACTGTGTGTTGATTGACGCTTTTTGTGCATGGCTAAGGTATAGGTGTCATCAGGAGTGACATCTGGATTGATGGGGGGGGGAGGTTAGTTGTGCAGCCGTTCGTTATGGCTTATGTTGTGACGTTCCTTTGTTTTTTCTCATTTCCACCACAGCTCATGTGCTTTTGATGTTTCTGCTGGAAGAGCATGAGAGAACAACAAATTCCAGCACTGTACGATTGAACTGAACAATGCTCAGCCAAGCGCACGCTCTTGCCAGGGCCGAGTCTCCCGAGTGCCATTATTAATATTGGTATTGTTCAAGGTGCCTCTGGCAGTAAATTATGCAAATACAACATTGAAAAATTTGTATGTAAATTCTACAGCATGCCTGGGATGGAGAGCAGTTACTCAACAATGGACTCGGGGAATTGGTTTGGTCTACGTTTTGCGAAGAAAGGACATCACAATAAATACGTTTGCGTTAGGGTTTTAGATATATACCCTTGCTTATATTGTTCCAGAGAGAGCCAAAAACAATAGCTTCCCTCTTTTTGTGTGTGTATCTTTAGCAGTCTGGAGATTACCTCAGACTGAGGGATTGGCTCTTAGGACCACCTCAGAGAGGTGTTTTTTTTCTGAACAAGACAGTAAGTTAGATGCCTTGAGGGTCCTTAGGGCAGAGGTAAATCAAGAAAGTTACCCGCCCCAAACAGCTTGTGTGAATCTGCCCTTAGCTGTTTGACGCACAGTTCCTCTCAGGTGAGCCAGTGGCAGAGCTGGTCCATACCGAGGCCAACTGAGATAATTGCCTCAGGCTGTGGAGTGTGTGTGTGTGTGCATGCATGCCTGTGTGTGCGCATGCACGCATGCACACACACAAGTGACCTCACCCAGCTAACATTTATAAGCTTGAAGTGTTGCACTCCCCTGTCCATTCCCATTGTACTGTTCAATTCCCCCATTCAAATCCATGGGGGGGGGGGGAGAGGAGAAAACGCCATGGTGGCTGGCACACCACCACCAGGTAAGTGGGGGCATGATATTTAGCATCCTGCCTCAAGGGCCAGGCGGCTTTGGGCTGGCCTTGCCTACTAGTTTCCCTTTGCAGCAAAAATATGACTTGGCTTCAATGTGAATTGGTAAATGAAATCTTCCAGAAAAAGTGATTGTGTGAATTGACCCTTGTTGCCAGACAGGGAAGCTTAAAACCTGCAACAAATTGACCTGGTTGCTTATGGCAACTGCCCCTTTTGGACAAATGTGAGACCATTTCAGTTTGGCTGTCTTCTCTCCTTTGCGTGTCTGCAGCTGAACAGACAATGGAATTCAGCTGTGAAAGAGCTACTGTATATTATGGTCCAGAAGGCCTAGATTAAATTATTTGCCTGGGGCACTCAGAGGCCCAGGTTATGTGGTCAGCAGAATCAAGTTATTAAGCTATTCCTAGATTCAGGGGTGTAGCGAAAGAAGTCCAGGTGTGTGTGCAATTGCATCAGGCAACAAGCTTTACTAGGGCAACAAGCTGAGCTTGACATTAGTGGCCAAAATTGTGAAAACCTTGGTATGTATTAATAATTCATTGGAAAGGTAATTTCATGCAGAATGCAATAAACAAACCAGAGTGTAATACTCTATCAAGAGTTATGGCCAAAAAACCAGGGAAAATACAACTGCGCTGTCATTTCCTGTTGTGATGTCACTTTAGGGGCACATTTTGCCCTCTGCACTTCCATTAGCTACGCCCCTGCCTAGAGTCATTCCTAGACTTCAGGCTTTAGGGGTGGATATGCAAGAAGGGCATTGCATAAAACAAAAACAAACAAAAACCCTGCATGGAAGAGTCTGGTGAAATTCTCCCAGTGCTCCAGTTGTGTATATTCAGGGCCTTGACATCTTTTTTAAGGTGGGGGTGAATTCCTACATGCGATTCTTCATTTGTAACCTGAAGTGGTACAGCTGCCTCCCCCCCCCCTCAAAAAAAAAAATTCCCATTTGATACCTCAGACCACATAATCTGGCCCTGAGTGCTTGGGTGTGCCTGCCCTACTTGATTTTTGTTTTAATTCTTTCCAAAAAGCTGTAGAGTGACCACAACTCACATGGTATCTTTTCTACCCTGATTAGCATTTGCCTTTCTCAGGGTGCAATCCTAACCTGGAGTTAAGCTAGCACAGGGGACTTGTGCCGGCCCAGGAGTGTCACAAATGCACTCTTGGAGGCCAGCCTCCATTCCAGGCCAGCCTCCCTGACTCTGAGAGTGGTGCAAACGTGCTTTACATCATGTTTGGAACACTCTTGAGACAGTACACGTCTCTTGTTCCAGCCTAATTCCAGGTTAGGATTGCACTCTTAGGGCACAATCCTAACCTGAATTAGGCCAGCAAAGTTTGGTTGGCATGAGGGACACCGTAAAGTATGTTTAGAGCACTCTTAGAGTCAGAGAGGCCAGGACATAGATGTGCACCATCCTCCCTGACTCCGAGAGTGGTCCAAACGTGCTTTAGGGTGGCCTTATGTCAACCAAACTTTGCTGGCCTAATTGTGCTGTACTGGTTTAACTCCAGGTTAGGATTGAGCTCTTAGTGTGAAATGCCTCTCTTATAACCAGTCCATGTAGTTCAAGCCTATGTATATCACTTCTGAGTAGCTATACATCGGCTTGCACTGCATGGACTGGTTATAAGAGATGCATTTCACACTCTCAATCCTTCTAAGTCCCATTGATTTAAATGGTGCTTACTCACAGGTATGTATGCGTAGAATTACTGCCTCGGCTCTCCACAGAACCCCTTTTTGTTTCTTTAGATGAGGACAGGACTGATGTCAGTAGGTGGCATTTTTGGTTGCTATTCTCCTCCCTTGGTCCCTGTGCTGGGTGTTGCAAGCATACTGTAAGGCACATCGCAACACCAGAGTAAGCATCCCCAGCAAGGAGGTCTGTGCAGCCCAAGCAGTCCAGGGGCTGGGGAAGGATGGTGGGAGGATGTTCTGGAGGTGGGGAGGGGTCTGTTGGGATGGGGAAGGGTGGAATGGGCAGTATCTTAACCCCTTTCCTGGGCCTTGCAACATTATCCTGGACCTTGTGGATTTGCAGCACCAGTTAAATAGCTGGCACAGATTTGGATAGCCCCATAGAGCGGGACAGGGTTTTACCTGGCATAAGTGTTCTCCTAACCTTCACTGGATACAGCACAGGCCATATTGCCTGACTGCCAGCACAGGTTAGAATAGGGTTGCCCATATACAGTAACTTCCTGTGTTACTATGTATGTGGCATGAAGTAATGTGCTCTGAATTCTGTGGTTGTATTCTTTCCTTTTAAAAACATTGTATTGCACTATTTTTTATTATTTTTTAATGATCGTTTCCTTTTATACTGTGTTCCATGTTTTGCATTTCCCCCCTAAATATTTTGTATGCCATCTTGAGTTCTCTGTTTATTCAAAGGTGAGATAGAAATCATTTACGTTAGTTGCTCAGATGGCTCTGATATTGGTCACAAAGAATGAGGGAGTAAGGCTCAGCTGTCCACGTTTTTTAAAATCATTTTTTTGCCTCCCTTAAAAAAAAAAAATAACATAGCGCCTTATAGAAGTCCATACGTCCAAATACTTCGTTCTCACTTCATAAGTCTACACATTGCAGGGGACAGTTAATAGTACTGGGCAGGGAACACTTGTCCACCCCTTGTAAATATCAGGAGTAGGTAATGGCTACTGTTGGACTAAGGGTGCAATCCTAACCTGGATTTAGGCCAGCACAAGTCCCTTGTGCTGGCCCAGGATTGTTGCAAATGTACCATAAAGCATGTTTGGACCACTCTTGGAGTCGGGGAGGCTGCCACACGTCTGTGCTGGCCTAACTCTACATTAGGAGTGTACCTTAACTCTTATATCTGAGGCTGCTATCCTATAAACACGTTCCTAGGAGCAAATCCCATAGAACAATATTCTTCAATCTGTGGGTCGGAACCCCAATGTGGTGACAAAGCATATTGGGGAGTCACAGCAAGCTTTCAAAGCCTGTGCAAGAGAAGGCTTAGATCCAATCCAATAATGGTGCTGCCTTATCAAAACTGAGTTCTTAATATAATCCTATGTAGCCTCTTCTTGCTGTCTTGCCTTGCAGCTCCTAAGGCCAGCCCTGCTTGTTACCTTGTAGGATTGTTGTGAAGGTGCAAGAAGTAAGGGGAAATGGGGCAGGTGGTAGTGGGGATTGAAGGCAGCAGATCAGGTTCTAGGAGGGGGGAGGAATTGATGGTGGGTCCCCAGGTATTGGGGTTGCAGCACGAAAACGGTTGACAACCTGGGCCATAGAACACAAATGGGATATACTTCTGAGTAGACATGTATAGGATTGTGTCCTAAGTGTCTGATTACTGCTAGCTCAGGAATTCAGTGATGGCCATGAATGAGGTGTTAATGAATCCAGGATGCATCCTTAATGGAAGACTTGATCAGAGCCTGGTAAAATATCATGTGGCTTTACCTAAAAGGAAGAGTTGAGTGTCAGGTGACTTATTCTCCTTCCCTAAGGCGGTGATTGTATCAAAAGAAGACAATTTTCTAGCAGAATCATGGGCTGCATTTGTTTTTCCAGACGAAAATAGCTGGAAGGGTCATCACTAGTATGCCTCTAGCATGCTTTGATCTCAGTTAAAAAACAATAAAATGGTGTCGAGTCATTGGACCCAAATGCACAGAAATACAGTACATTTCTACTGTAATGTATAGAGGTTGCCATGTTTCTGCCATTAGAAATTAAATATATGGAGGCGGCCATCTTAAATCACTTGGAGGAGAGGTTGCTAGTGTGGTGAATGTGCTAGAAGCAGAAAAACAAACAGCTCTCTAGTGCAGCTAGCGCCAGAAGCTGAAAAACAAATGCAGTCTTAGAAGAACAGATAGGCAGTTGCTTGGAGGGAAAGAGACAGTTACTGGAAAGTGAGCAAGGAACAAGTGCTGGGAGCTAGCAGCCTCCTTTGGGTGCAGGGAAGCCACTCTGTGACCTTCTGTGTTTTGTACTGGCACTCTGCTATGTAGCTCCCTCCTATGGTCAATCTGTACTGTATGTTTAGAAATCAAGGAAATGTCACAAAAATGCCACCAGCTTCTAGTGACCTCTCCTCCTAAGCCAGAATTTTATCAGCACTGCCCCTGGAACTTCTCACTACTCGTGGAAGTGGGGAACATATATAAAACCAGAGCCATAGCTAGGGTGGAGCCTGAGGCGCATCTGCTCTGGGCACTAAGCCAAGAGGGGTGCGTGACTGCCCCTCAGGCTCCGCCCTAGTTACAGAGTAGGCGCTGCTAACTTTGCACCTTCCGTGCTATCTCCTATGGAAGCTTCCCTTCTAAGGGAGCCTCCACAGGAGAAGGAATAGGGCTGTGAAGCTGCCCGCAGCAAGGGCCCTCTCTATTGGGGAAAACCCAGAAGTGATGTCATGATGCATGTGACATCATGATGTCGTTATGCCACTGCCTTTGGTGCCAGGGCAGTTCATTTTGCCTCAATAAAACTACTTCAGAAACTACTGTCTGTGTCAGTGTCAAGAGTTGACCAACTTGGGCTCTGGCTGGTGTCCCAAGCCCTTCAGTGGTCCTTGGCCATCGCTCTCTGAGGCCTGCCCTCCATGCCTGCACTACCACAGTGTCACAACTTACTCCATGAAGAGGCTGCTCTCTATGAGCATAACCTTGACATGCACACACCACGGATGTCCCCCTTTAAGAACACAACAACTTCTTAGACACGTTCTTCTAAAACGCCAGTTTATTCATGAAACAATCCAAAAGGTTGGTTCCTCCCCCCCCCCCCCGAATGGGCTGAGCAGCTCAAAGTTTTACTCTATATTATACTCTACAGATAAAAATACTCGCCATGTGACAGAGACTTGGTGCACCAAGGGAGTAAAAATGCAGCCCCTCCCCCTTCCCAGCAGAACCACCTCAACCCCAAGAGTCCAGCTAGAGAGGCCACTTCTCATAGAGAAGGAGGCCCAGGTATCCTTTGGGCTGAGCACCCTGGGAGGTGACAGGGCTTCTCCCACTAGACAAACCACCAAAGCCATTTTTGTCAGCCTCCCGAGAACAGGGAATAAAGGGGCTACAGAAAGAACTGTAAGAAAGAAAGGCTCTGTTTCGTGCTTGCCCCCCCCCCAATACTGGCTGAACATCTGGGCAAGGTGTGGAATTCTGTTTGGAGAATTTGCCACTGCCCTGATTCTATTGTAGAAGGGCAAGTAGAAATTAAAGAAATACAGGTATACAAACACTTGATATGGCTGTTTTTGTTTTTTGCAGCAAGTGCATCAGGTTAGGGGACAATGGTGGGGGTCAGCCCACAGCTGCTTCCTTCCCGAGGTCAAAGAGAGATGCAAAAGAAAGCGGGGGCAATGAAAATGGAAATTGCCCTCAGGGTACTTTGCAGAGTGCAGCCTTAACCCAGCAGCCCTTAGTGCACCCCAGTAATGCTGACCCAGGCATTAGGGCATGAAAGGTCAGAAGACGCTGTGGTTCCACTCCCATTTGGAAGGAGACATGGCTGGCTTCCAGACTTACCTGTCATTCGTGGTTGGCAGGGCATTGGGCTCCCCCCCTCGGCCATGACCAGCCCAAGACCTCCTGGAGTTTGGGGCAGGATGTCAAATGTTGCCACCCCATGGTTGTATCTTAGGTTGCCGTTGCCCCTATGATACACAATGGGGGGAGGTACCACCAGCAGCCACTTTGGCCCCACCTCTCCTCATCCTGCTTCCTGGGACTGTGGAGGAGAGCAGGGGGTGATTGAAGATTCTCCTCCACACATCCTCTTCCATTTCATTCCCCTCTTCCTTTTCAAATCCAGGGAGAGAGCAGAGCATCCCACCAATCAGCCTGAGTTAGGCTCCTCTGTTGGCCAGCTCTTTCCCCAGCGCTGTCTTCCTGGCTGGAATGGCTGCACAGGAGAGGAGGGGGAGAAGGTGCTTCCCACTTTCTTGCTAGACTTGGCCTCAGGAACCTGCCTCTCCACAGGGTGTTGTAATGTATTGGGCACAATGGCAAGGATCAGTGGCGTAGGGAGGGTATGGCACCATAGGGCACGAGCCCTGGGGCGCCATAATGCGGGGGCGCCGTTGGCGTGCCCCCCGCCAAGCCACGCGCACCCTTTCTGCACGGGCCGCTCTGGGTGCTGCGCTACCTCTCCGTGCTCTGGGCGACTTTCCTGGAGCACGAAGCGATCACGCGGCACCTAGAGCGGCCCGTGCAGAAAGGGCGCGCTCCAAGCCGTGCATCTCCCCCGGCTTCAATTGAAGCTGAGGGACATGCACGGAAGCCCCGCCCCTGCCACTGACGTCATGACGCAAGGCGTCTTGACGTCACGGCATGGGGCACAAACGCGTGCCTTGCCCTGGGCAGGGGCAAGGCACGCTACGCCATTGGCAAGGATGCTTTAAAAATGTTTATGGGGAGATATACTGTAAGCTGCCCAACCTTTCTTTCAACCACAGTTTTTGCTGATGATAAGGGAAATCTACCACGAACAGGGTTGGAGAGGGTGTCCTCCGGAAATGCAGAAAGATGGGTGAGCAGGTCATTTAAAAGAAACTGTTTCTTAATGATGCTTTGTGGAATTGGGAGAGCCAACAGTTGGGATCTTGTCTAATAGGAAGGTCTTGCACAGAAGCAGGACTTACACAAGCAAGGGGAGGCTGCCTGGATTTGTGGTGCCATTTGGGCAACCAAAGTCATGATAGACTGATCAGACCCAGGGTGGGGAGGACTTAATCCTCCAGAAATTCTTTTGCACAAGACCAATCAGGGCTGCTCCAAGAACTCTCAGTGCTGATGGTGGTGGGCCAAATACTGCCCTCCGTACCTGGCGGTAGTTCAGCCATTGGTTAAACTGCTCCTCCCATGTCCTGGATCTGAAAAGGAAGAGGGGAGCAGAGTGAAAAAGAAGGTGCAGATGAGAAGAGAGTGGTGGCTAGAGTGTCTCTGATGCTCAGAAATGCTCTGGCCCACCACTCTTCTCTCCACACTTCCTCTTTGGCTCCATGACCCGCTTTCTTTCTGAATCCAGGGAGCAGGGGAAGAGCAGGAGTGGTTGTGCCACTGAGCGAGGTGTCATCATTGGGCATATTGCTTTAGGCGCCTGGAGGTCTGGCCCGGCATGGGCTGGCAGATGATTGCTAGAGAGGTGTAAAATCCCCCTTCTCTGTGAAATTTTACCCATCTTAAAAAAAGAAATTTCATTCACTTTTTTTTTGACATTCCTGCATAACATTTGGACCTGAGCAGGACAGTACACATTCCACGTGCATTTCTCTTTCAGTGAGACTCGGGGTCAGCCCCAGTGAGTGCCAGAGGCAGGAACTGACACTGCAGCTCCTAGGAGGCGCCACACCTGCTAAAGGTGCAGGGTCTCCAACAATGCCACTGAAGGGTGAAGACATGCTGTTGAAGCCCCCTCCCTAGTTGTGCAAGCTCAGGAGGTTCCAGATTCAGGTGGGACTTGGCGACGGTGTCAGTGGAGTAGTCTCCAATAAATGGCAGTCCTGTATGCCATAAGCAGGACTAAGTGGCATCATGTCCAGATTCTTCTAGAAGGGGCCAAGGGAAGCAACAGGCAGGGCGTTAGCCAAAGCAGGCTGGGTGGCCACACTAAGCATGGCGTTTCCCACTGATCTGGCGCTCAGCCCAGAATGCGAGGAAGTGTCGGTGAGAGAGAGCAGGATGCTGGCTGGCATTGGGTTTGGGCTTCTGTCCTCCAGCAGGTCAGTCTTGGGGATGGGTGGGAGGTATTTACAGGTCCTTGCTGCTGCTGCTGCTGCTGCTACAGGTGTTCAGCCAAGCCATGAAGTCAGTAGGTAGTTGGCAAGCAGGAAAGTCGGAGGGCAGCACAATTCGGGGAGCGGGGCCTGCCCCTCCGGCTCCCATCAGGAGGGCGGTGCGCACCTAGATGGAGACTTCATACTCCGGCATCTCCTGGAGAGAAAAACGCCTGCAGAGGGTTGGGCACTTGGAATTTCAGCTGTCAGGAACCCAGCCCTCCCACCCACCTATATGACAGCCACCTGATCCTGCCCCCTAATTCTACCCTCTTACCCACCAATATTGCCATCTCCCCACCCATCCTGTTAGCCCTCCTTTCCCAGAGCAGGAAAATTTTTCCTGTTCAAACAATGTAGATTGTTGGGATAGCAGCATGCAAAGCTGAGAATAGATGCCAATATACTGAGTCAGGCCCTTGGCTTGGGTCTTTCAGGGCACAATCCTAACCTGTGCTGGAGCAGGCACGCTGGCTGGCTGAGCTATACTGTATCCTAACCATGTTAGGAAGCAACAGCAGCTTAGCGCGGGACAAGGGGACGAGTATTCCCTTTTGCCCCGTTATAAGCCGCACACAGCCCAATAGGGCTGCTCGGATCTGCGCCCGCAAAATAGCAGGTGCATGTCCACGCAGCCAGAAGTGGCCCAAATTCGGGCCACCCAGTCCAGGTACAGGGATCTGGATTCCCTTACCTAGAGGAGGCCTCTATGACTGCCCCACATAGAATACAGCACATACCCCATCAGGACGGCCACACCAGGGCTGGAGCATTGAAAAAGGGCTGGAAAATTGGATAGGAGTTGGCCCTCAGTCCCTGGCCTCTCAGGCAGCACATCTGGGAAAACTCATTCTCTGCCTGAAGCTCAGAAGAGTCACTGTCCATCAGAGCCAAAAATACTGGATGGACCAATGGACTGACTCAATGCATGGCAATAGCTGGAGACGAGTTAGCCACCCCAATCCTCTGCACTTCCTTTTTTTGCTTCTTTCATTCCCCTTTTCCTTTTCAAATCCAGGGAAGAAGAGGTGGATGCAGAGGCAGGTGCCCCTTGCCAGTCCACCAGCTTTGGAAGTCACTTGCCTAGACTGGGTGGGTGGGTGGGAGATTCAGTAGGTTTCGTGACTTAAAAACTGGTCACAGGTTTAATAAAGTTAAACCCCAATCACAGTCTGGTGTCTTTTTTGGGGATGGTGCAAGGGTAACAGGCTACCTTAGAATGCCAGATGCAGGGGAGTGGCAGCAAGATATATCTGACTGTCTTGTGTGCTCCTTCAGGGGGGCTACTGTGAGATTCAGGAAGCTGGACCTAATTGGGCCCTTGGCCCGATCCAGCAGGGCTCTTCTTATGTTCTTTTGCATGGGATAGCCCTTCACCCCCCAGGAATGCTTTGGGGCAAGAGAGTGTTGGCACTTACTCTGGTCTCGTAGGTGGGGTTGTCAAAAGCAGAATCTACCATGATGTGATCATAGGGGTGAGAGCTTGAGAGTGGCAGCTGCAGTGATGGCTTTCCTTGGTTCCTGGAGGGTGGGTGGAGAGAAGGCAGAAAGATGCTCAAGGCAGGGCTTGGATGGGGACAGCCCTCTACCCCCTCTTGCAGTGCTGACAGCCAGGGGTGCCCACTCCGACCAATGATGACTCACCTGGAGATGTACAGATAGACTGCACCCAGGAGAAGTCCCACAGCTGCGACTGGCAGGAAGACAGCAAAGGCCACATTGGTGCCTTGCAGAGGGTCCCCAGCAGGTGCCATTTTTGCCACAGCTTGGAAGAGAGAATGGTGAGAGCAGGTAGGAGACAGAGAAAATAAATAAGATTCATCTCATGGAGGGAGAATAATCTGAGCCATTGGCACTTACGGAGTAGTAGGATGCTAAGGTGACCCAGGCCAGGGAGAGGAGAAAGGGGAAGGGAGAGGGTTACACAGGACCAGGTAGAACAGAGAATCTTTTTAGGGCCCATTTTTTAGAATGACACTTGTGTCGGGACTCATTAACCTGGAAGTGATGTCATGGCTAGAATTATCAAGCAGGAAGTGTCGTCATTGTGACAATAATAAAATGACACTCCTGGAATGCAAACTGGCATTCTTGGACTGCAGCAAATACACAACCATGAAACATCCCTGACAGCAAGGTTAGGACAAAACATTGGTTAAAGCAGAGAACTAAAACGATTTTCTTAAAAAAACACACCAAAAAACAAAAAAACCCCTTACTTGAAAATTCAAACTGTTAACACTCACAAAAGGAATATAGCAAGAGTCAGGTCTGCAGCTTCCAAGATGGCTGCTCTCAGCTTTCTGTGACCCAGCTGACATTAGGTCGTGTGACTCGCCAAGTAGGTCCCAACCCATTTTGAGAAACACTGAGGCAGAGGTTTGTGGGGCACAACAAATGTTGGTGGCCTTCAAGAGCCCACACAACAAGCTTTCTGGTAATACAAAATGATCAGAAACAGGCTTCCACTGGTTAACAGAACTATAGCTTACCATCCAGGTTGCGATTGGTGTAAAACTCATCGTAGGAGGCTGCAGCAGAAGCAAAAGGAAAAGACAGAATTAGAGAGCAGGATGGTAGGAGGTAGGGGCACAGTTTGGCTCTGACAAGTCCTCTGGGGCTGCTGCTGAGGGCACCAGTCTTTTCAGAACCTGGTTAAAAACATTCTGGAAAGGCATTCTCTTTTCTAAAGTTCTTTTCTCCTCTCTCGGCTTGTCCCTAAAGCTGTAAAAATAAATTCATTCCTTATTTGCTTTGTTGTGCCCAATATTTTGGCACATCTTGATATAGAATTGCTACTGACAATCATTAAAAATAGTAAATGGGATTGTTTGTTTATTACGGTATTTATATGTCAACTTTGTCATATAGACTCAGGGCAGTTTACATAGGCAGGCTGAACATAAGCCCCATTTTGTTCCCCAGTGGGGTTTTGCAAGTATTCTTCCATGAGAACAATCTCATAGAACCTCCATTTCTCCAGATGTTTCCCTTTGTAGCACAGTCATCATCCTGGCCGCACTTTTCCAAGCTCTTACAGGCAGCGGCACAAAGCTCCACATCTGTTTCTCAAGCTTGTTATAAACCCTTTTTTTGTGCCAGCTGAATCCTCCACACTCCACTCCTCTGCAGAGATAAGCCAGGGGCCTCTCAGCCTTTCTCTGTCTCTCAATCCCTCGGATCCCCTTCAAGCAACTGATCCTGCTTAGTTTTTCAGGCAAGACGACAGCTCAGCCTCCAGATCACACATAGGTTATCTTATTACCCTTTTTGTTTTTTGGTCAGTATATAAATTTCGGTGGTTCTGGCATGTGCGAGAGTAGGAGAAAATTGTCCAAGCCTTGAATTGGCTCACAAAAGCTCTGTTTTTCCTCCCCCAACTTTCAGGGAACTGATTGGAGCTAATCTGAAGGGCACTGGAGAGCTCGCACATCTCCAAAGTGTGTGCAAGGCATTAGGGCAGCACCAGAGGATGGTCCTACCAATGCATGTGCTGGGGGACCCTGAAGGGCCCTAGAAGATCCCCCCTACCCCATCACAGTCTGCCATATCATGGCAGCCTAGAAGTTGATTTAGGAACAGCACCCACAATGTTGGGCACCCCCAAAGAGCAAGGCACCCCCATATTCAGCTCTGGGCTGGCAGCATGCCCGGCCCAGTGGTGAACAGGCCCAGCTAAGGGCAGCATGATCACGCCAACAAGCTCCTTCCCAGGTGTCACTGGCGCCTCAGGAAGAAGCTCATTGGCTCGCCTGCCCCTGCCTTGGAAGGGGGTGGTGATGACAAGGGGCGTGGCCACATCAGGGGATGTGGCTACATCAACATCAGGGGCGTGGCTATGGGCATCCCCAATGTTGACGGCAAGTCGGCGCCCCTGGTCATGACTCTAGATTTCCCTTTCTCTGTGCTGTATGTCCCACAGTATCCAATGGGATTCTTCTCTAGGAGGTCAATAAGGCCCCAGGGAACAATTCCTTTGGGCCTCAGGGCCAGGGGGAAGGAGAAGGAAATGCCCATGTAGGCACCTCCTTCCAGTAGTGTAGCTGGGAGGAATGCCACCCCAGGGCACACCTTCCAGGACTGCCCCCTGACCTGGGCTGCCGACAGATCTTCTGCACTCTGGTCATATCTGGAGGGTGTTCTGAAAAACCAGAAGTGACATTTTAAGGCCTTTGGAAGGCCTTCTGAGGTCTGGGGAGGTTGCATGTGGCCTCAGAACACCGTGATTTGGCGGGGTACAGATCAGGGAGCAAAGAATCAGGTGGGTGCGGGAGCAGCATTGCCATCCCCAAAACTGTGCTGCTTGGGAGCACAGCATCCCCCAGCCGCCCTAGCTATGCAAGTGCTCCCTCCCCAGAGGCCAATGGCCTGACGTGTTTGCAGGTCAAAGAACTGTGATCTGGGAGCAAGGCGGGATGGGGGGTGTTAAACCCCTCCGCCACCAGCCCTCAGCTACAGGGCATACTGAGCTAGGGGAAGCTGGAGCTGGATTGTCTGGCAAAGGACATGGTTTGGGAACAAGGCAGGTGGGGTGGCACTGTGGCAGGCATGCTGGAAGGCTCCAGAATTTGACTCAACATCGTACAGAATGTTGGGGTGTGAAACACCCTGTCCTAGCTGCGCCCCTTCTCACAAACAATGGGTAGACCATGGTGCCCCTATCAGGCCATAAATAATACTCCAGTCCAAGAGTGCCCATCAAATAGACTCACCCGCCTTGCAGAGTGGGGGAGAGCCGTTCCACTGTGAAGGGTGGCCAGGCACACAGCGCAAGGTGGTGTCCCCCAGAAGCACGTAGCCTGAGACACAGGAGAAGCGCACCGTTGCCCCAGGTTGATACATCCGTTTCTCTGGGCTCTGAGTTCCATGATCCAGGATCCCTGGGTTGTGGCAGGGCTCATAGACCTCAGCTAAAAGAGGCAAAAAAAGCTAGAACTGAGCCAGCCTATCTCATTGCACTCTGTGGGAGTAGTCCTTCATCTCCCCACAGATCCTCTCCTCCTCCCTCCACACAATATTAGGACCTGCATGCACATCTTAGATGATATGCCTATTGCCAGTGGTGTCATTCTATAATGAAGTGCCGGAACGCAGGCGGGACTTACCCCTTGATTGACAGCGGCCCCGCGACGCGTCGCCGCCTGCTGTTCCGCCGCGGAGGGCTTCTTCCGGGTGGCGCGCCCCTCCGCGGCTCTCCGCAGCACCCAGCGCGCCACCCAGGCAAGCGGGCACCCCCTCCAAAGCCAGGGGTGCCCGCGCGGGGCTCGGAACGGTGGTGACGCGTCAGAACCGCGCAGCCAATCACGCGGTAAGTCCCGCCCACCGTTCCGGCACTTCATTATAGAATGACACCACTGCCTATTGCATGATTGGGGCCTGCACACTTGATTTTTCTAATGTAAATCACACATGTAGGACACTGCTTTAGATCAAATGACAGTGGGAAAAAGAGTCAAAACTCCTGCTCACCCTGCATGTGCTTTTTATCTCTATCACATAATAGATATATTCAGGGCCGGCCCATCCATGAGGCAAACTGAAGCAGTTGCTTCAGGCAGGAGATTGGTGGGGTGTGCCCATCTCTGCCTCTCTACATGCCTCCACTGTTCCTCCTTCTACTCCCTAAATTAGAAAAGGAAGAGGAAGACAGAGGAGGGAAGGAGAGGAGGATGCTGAGCTAGAACACTGAAAACTAGAGGAGCAGAGGCTGCCACATCTTCAACATTTTGCTTGCCACCACAGGCATCAAGAGGTCTTGGGCTAGCTTGGGGCATGTAGTCTAGTTTGGTCCTAAGAAGTAAAAGCCAGCAATCATTATATTTTGTATGAAGAGGCAAATGTATTATTGTGCATTGGCTGAACCCATTAAGAACTGCCTGCTGGATCAGAGCAAAATGGGTCTAGCCCAGCATTCTGCTTCCAGCAGTGGCTGGCCAGAGAGCCCTGGAAGCTTAAAAAGAGAGCTTGCTTGAAGGTGAGGACCAGCCCCTATTCTCTGTGCTCTGCATGTGGCACTTGAAACTTCTTTTCCATGCGCCTGACCATGGAGGTTCTACATGGGATTCTGGCACAGGCTCCTAGGAAGTGTGGGATGCTGCTTTGGCTTACGGGTGCATTTGGGAAGACGGTCGCTCCACTTGGGTCCTCCAGCTTGTCGGTCATGGCAGGTGATGACACTACTCCCAGCCAGGGAATAGCCCTTCTCACAGATGAACTGGATTGTGGAACCCACCAGGAACTTGTTACTAGAGACCACACGGCGGCTGTGATCCACATCTCCGGGATCCCTGCAAGTAGTCACTGTGGCGAGAACAAAGAGGAAGTGGGCAGTAAATCCGTTGCAGTGGCTCAGGTTGTCCTTACTCTACCCTTGGGCAGTGCCCAGTCCTAGATGCTCAAGGAAATGTGTATGTGTTGCAGAAATGAAAAAAAGCAGCAAAACATAATATAATTTGAACCCAAGATTGACATTTGGGGTATTACTAAAAACAAAGCAACTCTTTTTAAATGTGTCAAATTCAACACTAAAATGTAGAGAGGGGCTGCAGACAAGGGGTGATGTCAGGGGTCAGCCAGTGGCAGTTGTCAGGCCCAATGCAACATTTTGGGGTGGGCGTGGGGCACTGGGGGGGGGGCTCACTGCAGAGCTTTGTTCCAGCAGATTGCCCTAATTGGCCTTGATGTGCTTGCTTTTTTCCCATTTTTTGCAAATAGCACATGTTGGGGGGGGCAATCTGGTTTAGGACTGCAGTGGGGTGAGTAGGAATGCTTCACCTTTAACCATATCCTGCCACAAACCAGTCCAGATCGGCCTCTCCCGTGTACTATTTACAGGAGAAAAAGAATATGCCCATTAACGCCAATGATGTGCTTAAAATCACATGTAGTTTGGCCTTCAGTAGTCGAGGCTGAGCAAGAGGTTTGCATGCAGGTTCAATCTCTGGCAACATCTCCAGGCAGGGTTGGGAAAGACGCTGGCCACTGCCAGTCAATGCAAGCATTACTGACCTAGAGGGATCTAGGATCAGACTTAGAGCACAATCCTATACCCCGTCACACCGGCGCTATGCTCTTGCGCCGGCCGAACACTGTTGCAAACGTGCCGTCAAGCGCATCAGCAATGTGGTGCGGCGCTGGACTGACGCAAGCAACAGCGCCAACGTTCGGGTGCTGCTGCAACAGCCAGCAGTGCCGGCCTTGTGCCAGTCAGCGTCGGTGGCTCATGGTTGGCACTGGGCTTCGCCGAGGGCGTACCGGGGGCATAACTGGGCGGCGCAGTACGGCCCCAATTCAGGCCGCTCCTGCGCACGTGCATCTGCACCTGCGCCTGCAAAACAGCAGGCGCAGATCTGAGCAGCCCCATTGGGATGACTTGGGCTTATGCGGGTGTAAGGGGAAAACCTCCCCTTTGCCTACACTTTGCTGCTGCCACCTCCTAATGGGCTTTAGGATACAGCCCTGTTATGTCGGCCTTACTATGTCAGCCTTACATAGGATTGGGCTGCCCGGCTGGCGGCTTCCTTTGTTCAGCAGAAGAACCCATAGCTCAGTGTGCAGAAAATCCCACATTCAGTTCTCTAGCAAAAAAAAAAATTCTAGGCAGCAAGGCTGAGAAAGGCCCCTCCCGTCTTGCTCTACCTGGGACTTGAGACCCCAGTTTTGTCATTGGATTTTCAGCCTTGCCAATTCCTCCCCACCAATATCCGTTAGTAGAGGTGTTCTTACACTTAAAAATTTTTTTTTTTGCAGATTTCACTTTTTCCTCTAATGATGAAAAGAGCTGCATTTTTATAAATTATAACTATAAATTATAACTACTTCAGAAGTGTACCAGTAGGTGATATAGTTGGTACTGAGTCAACAGATGCAGGTTTTTATTTACTTTTTTTTTTTTTTTTACAAAAATGAGAAGTGCAGAAAGCAGTGCTATGTGCTTTTATGTCTATCACTGAAAAATCACATCATTAGCATCCATGTTTAGGGGTCGTGCAAAACAGAAGTTTCAAATGACAAAATAATTTTGCCGGCAAGGACATTTATGCCAGAAGGAATTTCTTTTCACCTCTCTGTTACCCTCCTGTCAGGAGGGTAACATTTTTATTGATTGACTGATAGATTGATAATATTTATTGGCCAGGTATGAGTACCATACTTGGAATTTGATTTCGGCCAATGGCTACATACATGCTAACACTAGCACATAAACAATAGACAATAAATACAACAAAAAAACAAATAAGGACATTCAATTCCAGTTAGGACACTGCCTTAGTATTTACTTAAAAGTCACCTCAGCATAGTTCAACAACATGGAATTCAACAATTTAATGGCACAAGGGAAAAAACTATTCTTGTGCCTAGATGTTTTAGTGTACAGAGACCTATATCGGCGTCGAGAAGGAAGAAGATCAAACAAGTTGTGTCCAGGGTGCAGAGGGTCCACAGCAATACTCACTGCTCTCTTCTTAACCCGAGCAGTATATAAATCCTCCATAGAGCATTTCTGTTGTTATGGATGGCAGGGCCAGCCCTAGGAGCTGCAGAACGCAATGCAAAATATTTTTGCATGCAGCCTGCTCACCAGGATGAGAGGCAGCAGCGAGGTACCTGGCAGTGGCCAACTGCTGGTGCATGTGTGTGATTTCAACCCAATTGGACTATGGGCGGGTGATAGTTAGGGTAGTAAAGCTCCATTTGACAAGCTCTCTGTCAATGGAAGTTTCTATGCTGGAACATCAGCTACAGAGCTAAGTGTCGGCTATGGCTGCCAGTGTTCCACTTACCGCCCCACTGCGGGGCCTAAGGGCGGGGCCCAATTTGGCCAAATTGCCCTAAGGCTGGCTCTGATGGATGGTTCTTAAGGATAATTCACTTCCCATTCTTTGTGTGTGTGGGGGGACGTGACGGGATGACAGACTCCTCTCCTGGAAAATCTGGCAATGCAGAGCATATAGAGTGTCAGCAGAGGGAGCTCTAGGCACAGCCAAAATCTGACATAGCATGACCAGGGCTGGGCTTCTAAGGACACAATTCTAACAAACTTTCCAGCACCCGGGTAAGGGTAATGCAGCTCTGAGGTGAGGGCGCAAACGTTCCCTTACCTTGAGGAGGCCTTCATGACTGTCCCCCAACTGCAAGATGCAGCACATGCCCCCTTGGCACAGCTATGTTAGTGCTGGAACGTTGGTTAGGATTGCACCCTAATTGCTACATTCTCTGCCCCTTGGCAGGTTGAGGCAAGTGTGCTTTGGTACAGGACACCTCCACAGTGGACACACATCCAGTACCTTAGGCTCCTCTGAGCAGAGAGGCCTTCTGCAGCACCGATCGCTCTTCTCTCTAAGCTGGACAATGGCACTGTTTCAAACGGGGGGGGGGAGGATGCAATGGGATTCCAGGATGAAGCCACTACTATATCTGACCGGGGTGGGGAATCCCAGAAGGATCACTTCTTAGCATCATCTATCATGCTATCATACATCACCTAATTCCAACGGTTCCCAACCTGTGAGCCGTGGCTCCCCAGGGAACTGAAGAAACCATTTGGGGGAGCAGCACAATCCTCAAAAAAAGCCCAATGGCCCATGGTGGCCCCCTGCCTTTCTTGCCAGGATACCAGCCACCACTTCTCCTCCTCCTCTGATTAGCTGGATTCAAACAGGAAGAGAATGAAAGAGGAGCTGTGGAGGAGAGAGCAGGGGGGGACCACCACTCCCCTCTGCTCCACACTTCCATTCTGTTCCCCTCTTTCTTTTTGAATCTAGACAGCAGGAGGAGGAGGAGAGGATGGGTGGACTGAGGCTGGCACTCAAACCATCCATAATAACATAACCCTGCTGAATCTGGCCAAAGGCCCATCCAGCCCAGTTTCCTGGATCTCACAGTGGCCCACCAGATATGCCTCTGGTAGCACACAAAGTCCCTCAGGGAGCACATGAGACAACTAGATACTTGCACCCAGTGCTGTAACGTGGGTGGAGCCCAAGGAGCGACCACTCCAGGCGGAGTTCAAAGGGGGGTGTAATTTTTGCAGCATCAAAAAGCAAAGAACTATGGTATTTTGAAAATTGTGCCCCTTGTCCCCTCTGAATGACTAATTTCGACCTGATTTTCCTGTTGTTTCCACCCTCATTTCCACTCAAATGGCTCCTCATGACACCTTGAGGAACCAGAAGTGAGGGTGAATTGAAATGCCTTGTTTATTAAACTCTGTTGGAGAGCCTCCAAATAAGGAAGTGGGCGGTGACGTGACATCATCGGTACTCCCAGTTTGCTTAAGGTAGGAGAGAATGCAGCCACGCGCTGGTGGTGAGTTTGGGAAAGGGGGGGGCGCAAAATAATTTCTTGCCCCAGGAGCATTTTTCATTAGCTACGGTTCTGCTTGCATCTCGTTGCCACTCCCTGAGGACCAACTGTTCCTGTACCCTATTGCATCTGGCATTAAAGGTAGCCCACTTCTCTTGGCTTGTAACCTGTGATGGACCTTTCCTCCATAAATCTGTTCAATCCCATTTTAAAGGCATCCAGGCCAGACACCATCACCACATCCTGTGGCAAGGAGTTTCACAGATTAATGCACGCTGGGGGTAAATGAATATTTTCTTTTCTCTGTTCTAACTCTCACCTCACTCAGTTTTAGTGGATGCATCTGCCATTTGTGTTTCCTGACTCAGGGCCCAATCCTATCCAACATTCCATTGCTGATGCAGCCATGCCAATGGGGCATACACTGCATCCTGCTGTAGAGGGACAGTGACGGAGGCCTCATCCAGATAAAGCAATGTTTGTTTCCTTACTTTGGGGCTGCATTGCGGCTGCATCTATGCTTGAAAGTTGAATAGGATTGGGCCCTTAGTCAGCTCGATGGACGGGGGCCATTCCTGGCTCTTCAGGTGGTTAAAGGGGAAGGAGAGCTGAGCAATCCTTTCATAGGATGGGGTAAGGCACCTGGCTCTTGGCTCTCTCCCCTGCCCCCCTCATCCTGCTCACCTCGCTGGCAGGAGGGCAAGTCTCCACTCCAGGTCAGGTCCCAGTGGCACATCAGCAATTCCGTGCCCACCAGCTCATAGCCAGGGTAGCAGTGGTATGTGACCACCGTGCCGTGGATCAGCTCTGGGTGAGACATGGTTTTCCAGCCATTGGGTATCTCCGGAAGTTCAGGGCATGTGTCATTGCGGGGAACCTCTGTAGAGAAAGAAGCCAAATGGAGGTTGATGCAAACAGATAGGGGTGTGTGTGTGCGTGCTCCCCACCCCACCTGGCCCCCTGGGACACTGTGGGCCCATCCCCTCCTCCCTGTGACATGTCACTCAGGGAGCAATCCTAACCTGGAGTTAGGCCAGCAAAGTTTGGCCAGCACAAGGGAAACCATAAAGCAGGTTTGGACCACTCTCAGAGTCAGGTGTGTGTGCTGGCCTCTGAGAGTGCTCCAAACATACTTTACTGTGTCCTTTGTGCCAGCCAAACTTTGCTGGCCTAACTGGGCCGGCCTAACTCAAGGTAAGGATTGCGCTGTCAATGCACATCACATTCTGACATTATGTTGCTCATTGCCCCCCCCCCCATGACATGAAGCAATGCAGGGAAATGACCAATGCAAGAGCATCTGCCGATGGTGTTGAGAAAAGGAGGAGCCTTTGACCCGGCTGTTTATGGCAACAGCTGCTCTCTGCCCATGACCACAGTGTTGTGTTACAGCCCAATATTGAGATTCCCCCAGGCATTGTCCACACAATTTTCAGGCCCATTTCTAAACAAGCTCTTGCTTCGAGCAAAAGAAAGCAAAGATTTCCAAGAAGCTTCGTTCTGCCCCTTGTTCCTGCGACCTCTGCCTTCCCTGAACGGAAACAAACTATGCCCTAAGTAAATACAAATATCTCAACTTCTAACTTCCTTTGCTGTCTTTCTCCAGAACAATGCCCTCAGCATCCCTTGGGGGGCAGCTCCGCACCACACAGGTTCATGGCCAGATACCACTCTGGATGCAAATTCTCCAGTTCTTGTTTCTGGTTTTCTTACATTGTGCCCAATACCAGTCCTTGGAGCCATGGTGAGAAGGCCCATCTTCTGTAGCGTTGCCAACTCTGATGGAAGTTATAACTGGAGATTATTTTTCCAACAGGATGGACATTCCTGGATTTCGTTAAAATCTCCAGGAGGTCTGGCAATTTCTAGTTTCCCATCACCAGGGGAAGCAGATAATGGCTCCCTGGTCCTCTCAGCTTCTCATTTCAAAAAGAGGCTCTTCAGCCCAGGCCTCGACCCCAGGACCCACAGGCACCTCCTCCTGAAGGAACTGGAGCTTCTCAACGTCTAAAACTGGAACAAGGTCTCCCCAGGCTGGAGGCTAGCTAACTCAGGGTTTCTCACACTGCGGGTCATGATTCACTTGGTGGATCAAAACCCAATGTCCAGTGGGTCCTGGGTTGTCTGGTTGGCTCCAAATTGGAACCCTCTGGACATAATTGGAGGCTACACCGGGCACCACAGGCCTCAGAAGGCCTTCACGGGCCTCCAGAAGCAGTCAGACAGCCAGTTTACTTCCAGATTCATGAGAAAGACTTCTAGAGACCTGTGGTGGCCCAGAGCTGGAGAAGGAGGTGGGTCCTGGTGCCCTCTGCCGCAGATCAGATGGGTCACGGCTGGGGGAAGTTTGAGAACCCCTGGGCCAACTTGTTCACAAACAAAAGAAAAAAGGAAAAAAAAACCTGGGAATGTTGACCGCTAGTGCTTGCTTCAGAGCAACTGGGACAGGACACTTCCCTGCTTACCTGCAAAGTGGATGATGAAGCCCTGTTGGTACCCCAGACCACCGCTGCCAGGATCGGACTGGAACTGGATGGTGACATCTGCCATGGAGGTGTACAGCTTGAAGTGCCGGTGGGGGCCTGAGTACTGTCCCAGAATGCGTGCCGTCAAGTCATCCCCATCGTAGAAAGTCAGAATGTCACCCTTGCCGAGGCGCAACCTGAAATAACATGGAGTGGAGACAGGCTAACGAGGTGAGGGATCTGATGAGCCCTTTTGCCTGCTGACGTTCAAAGCAGAAACTTCTGCAGATGCTTGTCTTCTACAAGGAATGCCCACATTGGAGAACTGTATATATCTCCTGCCCCATGAGCAGTAGCAAAGTGGTATAGCAACGACAATCAAGTAAAGCAACCACAAATTGTGTGATCGGGATGGGAGGGTGGCGATAAGGGCATTGTAGTTTAGAGACAACAATGTGAGGAAAGACTCAACAGATTTTTATAAAGACGTATAAAATGTGTGAAGAGAGGCAGGGACAGCCTGACCCCAAGGCTGAATGACAGCCCAATCTTATTCCCCACCACCAGCGCTGATGCAGCAGCACCAAAAAGGCATGTGCTGCATCCTATGGTGGGGGAGGGGGCCATTGGACAGCCTGAGGGAGTCTGCAGATGAGATGGTATTGCTAAGTCATTGTTGCTTTGTTCCTTAACCAATCCCTAGACTGGCACATACACCAAATTGATTACCTGAACTGCACACACCTGTATGATCCTCTAACATCTTTTAATTGTACCCAGCCCTTCTTTCTTAAAGGCACCAAATGCCCCAATTCACAACTCTCTTGATGTTAACATTTATCCTTACCAATTTCCTCATTTCCATTAAAATACACATCACTTCTGTGACACTTACCTCCTGGTAGGCTGCTTGATTGTCAATTAGTCTCCTCGGACACATACCATCTATTTTGGTGTTGTGTCTGAGAAAATAGGTGGGGAGGTTTTTAAAAAAGAATGGATAAGGTCTTGCATGAAGCATTGCTACAGGGTTCAGGGCATGCTACAGGACATCTGCTTGTTCTGCCGGCCTCTATTGCTCCTTCCCTAGATTTGAAAGGAAGTGGAGCAGAGTGGAAGAGGAAATGTGGAGGAGAGGAGAGTGATGGGGTAGAGCATCACAAACCTCTTCTCCACCCTTCCATGCAGTTCCACTCCTCCTTTTCAAATCTAGGAAGTGAGAGGAGTAGAGTGGTAGAGGTGGGCAGCAGAGGTGAGTGCCAGTGCTGATCTGTTGCCTGAGGTGTTTGCCTCAGTTGACCTCATGGATGGACCGGCTCTGAAGCAGTTCTTAAAACACAACCTCCCAAAGTTGTCTAAGAATTGGTGAAACTCTGGCCAGCATATGTCACTGCTTCTCAGTGAAGTCTAGTGAAAATTGAATTAGTAAAGTGCTTTTTGCAGTCTTTGAAGGGTTAAAACAAAAATTGCACCAATACAGTTGGGAGAGTTTTCACAAGCAGATTAGAATAGGCAGGGATGGCTTTAAGCCATACGGACCAACTGGGCCCCATGCCTAAGCACCCCCCCCCCCCCCCGCTAGGATAGTCTGCTCTAGAGTTGCCAAATACAACAACACATTGCAACGGACACCTAATACCACATTGTAGGTTTTACTGAGAACAGCAACCATCATAATTTTCTTCTGAAGACTTTCCTAAAAAGTCACAAGTGTTTGTTTATACTGTTTATATTTTGATTTTTTTTACCGCAGTTGCATTCCATAATGTGTTAATTAATTATAAAACAGCTTTAAAATTTATTTCTTGGAACTTTATATTAAAATGTGCTTAGATCCATTTGGTCCATTAACTCACATGCAATTTTTAAGTGCACACTTTGATTGGTTTCCATTCAACCATGGAAACATAAAGTCTAAAATGAATATTTCTATCTCTAAGATTCTACAGACCTTTGCTGTGACCCTGGGGCCCCACAGAGAATGTTTCCAATTGAACCCTGCAGCTCCTAAGGCTGGTCCTGAGAATGAGGGTTTACTGGTGAGATTAGCCTCCAAGTTGTCAGTGGATTCCATTTCACAGTTGCTATATAGATTATTTTTTGTATGTGCATGAACAGTAGAACACTTACACACGGATGTCCAGCATGATGCGCTTGTCCTCTTCTACATGCAGTCCCCAGATGCAGTCCTGGCCCTTTCCATAGGGCTCTGGCCAGTTGGGGGACAACACCACACCAGCCACGTCTGTGATCTCCCCGCTGCACACCGCTGTGGGATATGCATAAGAGAGATTAGTGGGCTCCCTGGGTGAATTCCCACAATGGAGGCCGAAAGGCAGGGTATAACATGTCATACAGACAGATTCTTGCTTGCTCAACCTGTACTTCTTATAGGGTTTGGTCAGCCTTGCAGATACTGTACCAATCATTTTTGATGAGGTTGCAAGAAGAGGGGTAAGCCATATAGGGCTTGATTCAATCCCTTGAGCCATATGCCTCATATGGGCACCTGGAGCCTTCAAAGCTTAGAACAGTGTTTTTCAAACTATGGGTCGTGACCTGATGTCAGGTGGGTCATGAAAAGCTGGGAGCAGCCATATTGGAAGCTGCAGGCTTTACTCTTGCTACATTCATTTTGTGAGTGAATTTTCAAGTGAGATTTTTAAAAAAATTGTTTTTAGTTCAATGCTTTGACATAATATTTTGTTCTAATCTTGCTTTCTGTCAGGGATGTTTCATGGTTTTGCAATTGCTGCAGTCCAAGAAAGCCAGTTTGCATTTCAGGTGTGTCATTTGATTACGCCACAACTACAGCACTTCCTGTTTGAAGATGTCACTTTTGATTATGACATCACTTCCAGGTTAATGGCATCACCTTTGGTGGGTCCTGACGAGTGCCTTTTTAAAAAGTCAGTCCTAGTGCAAAATGTTTGAGAATCACTGCCTTAGAAAGTACTTGCAGCCAAAGAATCTACTGCAACCTTTTTTATCTACTGAAAAAATCCTCCCACCTCAATCTGGGTGTCACCTTTGGTTGAGGTAAGGACATGAGGAGGTGTTTTTTGTGGCTGCCCCACAAAAGAAAACTTGGGAACCTACCGGAAGCATGTTGGAACCAGAACACTGGACAACATGGATCTGATCCAGCAGAGCAATTCTTATGGAATTCTCTCCCCATGAAAACTCACCATTCACATGGTCCACAGCTCTATTTTTTTCCACCCCAATTCAGAGAGTTCCACTGACAGGTCACTCACCACGGCAGGCCGGCTCTGTCTCGTTCCACTGGGGGTTGGTGGGGTCGACACACTCGATGATGACGGAACCCTGTTCCAAGGTATAACCAGCCTCACAGGCGAACTCCACAGTGGTGCCCACCGCATACGATGCATCACTAGTTGTAAAGTTCCCGTACTTGACAAATGGCTCGTAGCAGTGGCCTGCTTCAAAGGCTGTGGTGTGCAGAATGGAAGAGAGGAGTTGGGACACAGACCAGATGTGTGGCAGGCCGAAGCATAATTAGGGTGGACACTGAAGGGTGCCTGCCTTGGGCACTACACCAAGGGGAGTGCAAAGCTGCCAGAGCCTCCTCCTCCAGGGAGAAACCAGAAGTGACTGCCTTGTCCTGCTTACGGTTCTCCCAGAGGAGGAGGTGATTGCTGTGGCTGCTGCTGCACAGGAGAAGGAACGAAAGGCATGAAGCCACCAGAGCCGCCTCCTCCTCTTCCTGGAGAACCCAGAAGTGACTGCCCCAGATGCTGAGGCTTCTAATTCCCTCTGGTGGCAGGGAGGGTTCTGGACCTAGGAAAGGGGCCAAACAGCAGCATGGACCTTTGCCCTCCATTTTTGCCTTCCTCACAATTGTCAGAGTTTGGGAGCATAAAGTGGGAACCTCATGGAGTGAAGCTAGGTTAAATGAGCTACCAGGGGCTGTGTTGGAGAAAAGGAAGTGGGGAGGACAGGAGAGCTAGAGCACCCAGGACCTCTCCTCCTCTTCACTTCCTTTTCCACTCAGTACAATTTCTTTGAATGCAGTGCGTGGGAGGAAGAGGAAAACAGGTGGATAGAAACAGGCACTACCCATCAATCCAACGTCTGAACACCCCGGTTGACCTCATGAAGTGGCCAACCTTGTCCATCTCAAGATGCATTTCTGCACCACTTCCCTTAACAGCCAGAACTCCAGGCTGCTGAATGAGAGATCTCTTCCAATCACAGAAGGGTGCATAGGTGTCTCCCATAAACCCTGTCCCCTCCAGTTACTCACCCTCGTAACGCAGTGCCATGCCAGCAGCCACTCCACTGCTGTCTGTGGTCAGCTCGATGAAGAAGCTGCGGGCAGAGCTGACCAGCCCTTCAATGGGCAGGTATTCCACTTCGTACGAGTCGTAGACTGGGGGCGCCTCGATGTTGTTTCCATTCCGGATTATTAGTCTGCAAGGAAGAGGGAGAAAAAGGATGTCTCGGTGTGGCCAGCAAGGATTTTAGAGTTTACAGTGCTGGGGAAAGCATGGTGCTGGACCAGCAGAATGGGACCAGTGCTTCAGGTGGGATGCCTGGCAGATGGGGTGGGCTGGGGAAGCAAATAACCTAAGCAACTGAGGATCAGGCAATTGATTCTGGAAGCACAGAGGCTTAGAAAGCTCCTAGAGATCTTTAAAGAACATATACAGAAAAGGGCTTTATACCACCTCTTGGTCCACTGCAGCTCTTCAGGGTTTCAAACAGGGGTCTTTCCCATCCATCTCTAGAGATGTTGCCAGGGACTGACTCTGGGGCCGTCTGCATGCATCTATACGGGTGCTCAGGAGTCAGGATTTTCAGGCAGCATCCTCAGAAGGATCCACCATTGATCTCTGAGTCAAATTCTGTGTCCATAGCCTTTGCATAAAGGTGGTACCATAATTCAGGGCCAATCAGGTAGCAGGGGCTCATAGAAGGCACTTTGCCAAGGGTCCCCCAAGACATGAAGCTAGTTATGGTTCTACCACCATAGTCGGAGTCAGAGTCAGGAGGGGCCATGACAAGGACATAATCATGCAAGTACTCAGATAGGGACCCAGAAGCACTGATAGCTCAATCAGGTCAGACAGCACCAGTGGGCTGCCTACTAGGTGGAGCCATGCTAGAGTTATTAGCCTCATGCTTTCCGCTTCAGCCTTCTCCCTGCCACCACAATGGGCAGTGGAACACAGATTAGTAGGCTGCCTATTTTAGTCCAGTTGCTTCTGATGCTGATTGGCACATGCATTGCAGCCTGATTTGTGGCATTCATTAGGTGGCACAGTTCCCTGTTTGAACAGAGGACTTATGGTCAGTTGTTTTACTGCATCATGGAGTCAGCCTGGGTCATTTGCTAAACATGTCATGGTGTCAGTAATGGGATTCCAACCTAAGTGTGCTTGCGCCACAGGGGACAACGAACATGAAATGAGGGAGATCTGGATATTGCCTCTCTGTTCTCCCACCCACTGAACTTGTTTATATAGTTACTCTGAAATCTCAAAGCTTGAAGCTCTTTGTTTACATATTACAGGAGCAAAACGGCAGGTAACCATCACACTGATTACTCCAACTGTAGTCCTTCCACTTGACTAGTGGAAGTAGGTGTTTAAATTGTCACTTGAAAGATATAGTGTCTACATTTCTGGACTGTAGTCAATTCAGTCCTCCGGGGCAGAAAAAAAAATGTAGGCAGAGCTTAGTGCTATTTAGTACAGAAGGGCTAAATAAATGTAAAGGACTGAGAGATATCCACAATTTCTCCATATGGGAATTAAAGCAAAGAAGGACAGGATGTGGCTTAGTCCCCACTGAAGTTATAGCTGCAGGGACTAATAATTGCAAGGGGTCATTTGTATCTAAAATTGGGGAAAGATCGTTCAGTGAAAACTCAATCTTGCAATCTTGGAAGGCCACCTTGGTCTCCACTGCACTAGAAATTCAAGTCTCTTCTGAGCTCACCTGTCATCATCTTCGGCCAATGAGACCTTTTCAAAATGGAGGTGCAACCGCTGCCCAGGAGGAGCCTCCAGTAGCCAATGGCAGGTCAGATTGTTGCTGTAATTGGCAGGAAACCCTGGTGACACCATTCGCCCAATAGTGGCATTCCGGATCACCCCACCGCAAGCCGCTGCAATGGAAGAGGATGATCAGTGAGGCGAGGCGAGGCCTGAGAGTCCAAAGCATTGCAAGGCACCAAACCTCAAGGTCCCCCAACTGCAACCTTCACTCACCAACACAGGTCGGTTCCTGGGAGCTCCAAAATGGGTGTGTGGCATTGAGACAGGTGAGGCGACGTTGGCCCACAAGCTGGTAGCCAGTGGCACAAAAGAAGTAGGCATTTTCACCAGGGTGCAAGCTGGTGATGGAGACGTCCCCATAGGCTGGGCGTGTGGGGAAGACGCAGCTCAGCAAGTAAGCTGGAGAAAGCAAGACAGGATTGGCACTGATGGCTGTAGGGATGCAGCCCTTCCTTTTGTAGTGGTTTGGATCAATGGGAAGTCTATAATAAATTTTATTTACATTTCTAAGGATGCAATCCTAACCTGGAGTTAGGCTGGCGCAAGTCCCTTGTGTCGGCCCAGGAGTGTGGCAAACACACTGTAATGTGGTCCAAACATGCTTTATGGTGCATTTGCGACACTTCTGGGCCAGCACAAGAGACTTGTGTAGCCCAACTCTAGGTTAGGATATTGCTCTAAGATTCTACAGACCTTGGCTGTGAACCTGGGGCCCTGCAGAAAATGTTTCCAATTGGGCCCTGCAGCTCCTAAGGCTGGCCCTGCAAGTATTCAAAGGAATGTAGAGATAACCGAAGCATTTCAGTACCTCTATGAGTGAGGGAATAAGGCCTGAACGTTTGTCCCAATCTATCTGTCTAGAAATGTAAATGTTAAAAAAAAAAAGCATGTTCACAAGGCAGAGTAGCAGCATATGCAGTAAAAGCAACACAGACTCTTGTGGCACCTTAAAGACAAACAGATTTGTCATGGCAAAACAGAACAGTTTGTCCACTGGTGTGAGAAACTGCAAGAAACAGCAGTCTAGGTGAGCAAATCTCAGCCTGTAACAGACTCCTAACAACTGACTGCTCTGGCAAGTATGCTGAAGGAAGGGCAAGATATGGGGATAATGACGCTAGCCTACCTCACATGGCTATTATAAGGCTTATCAAAAACACTGAATGCTTGAAATGCTCTATAAAAATCCTGAATATTTTTTAACAGGCACAGATTATTGAGATATGTGTGTGTGTGGGGGGGGCGCAATCCTATGCTGCACTGGAACAGGCAGGCTGGTATTTGTGCCCTTACACCAGGGGAGGCTCCTGCCTGCCCAATGGCTTCCTCGGATCTGCGCCTGCAAAATTGCAGGTGCAGATCCAAGGAAGCCGTGTGGGCCAGCCCGCCTGCTCATCCCCTGGCCAGAACTGCCTCCTTCCTGCCCTCCCCCCCCCAGAACTTGCGCCAGCCGAATTCGGCTGGCACAGGGGCAGCACTCCATTGGTGCTCTTGGGCCGACGCTATGTAGCATAGGCTCAAGCACTGTAGCATCGACACGGGGGTGCCAGTTGGCACCCCCACATCAGCGCTAATGACCACTTTGCGTCATGCTACATCATCTCTAGGATTGCACCCTGTGTGTGTCTCTGTGTGTGTGGGGAGATCCTACTTGTTGCAAGGTGGAGGGGCCTTAAGCAGTTGTGATGGGGCATGCAGGTGGGTATGTCAGTATTGGTGAGGCATGAGGGTGGGAGCCAGGTATATCGACAGCAAGTCATCCCCCCCCCGGTGCTCTGTACAAATTACGTTAATTGTGGGACCAATTATCTCCCCATTAAGCGGCTCTTCGGTGGGTGCCCGCTCTAACCTGGCAGCTTCAGCGATTAGCTCCGGCAGCGATTAGCGAGCTCCCAATTAGCTAATTGTGCTGCAGCTGCAAGGGGAAATCCTGGTGCGGCAGCAGCACCCGAGCTGGCTGTGTGGGCGGGGTGATGGTAGTGGTGGTGGAACACTTTCAGTCTTGCGTGTACCTAGCAGCATTCAGTCTGAGCAGAATGTTCTCTGCCTCTCTTCATCTTCCACTTGATATGGCATGGGGAAGAGGACACAGAAAGAATTACTATACGGAACTAGATGTTGCTGCTAGGTTGCTGCTCATAAGCCTTTCCTATTGCTTCTTCTCACTGTCTGGTACACTGCCACTGCACGTGGAGGTTCCAATTCTCTATGATAGTCAATAGCTGTTGATAGATCTGTCCTGCATAAATATGTCAAACTGTCATCTTCTTAAGTGGTGTCCACTGACATTATGTCTTATGCTTTGAAAAGTCTCATGGAGGTGGCCAATACGTTGCGTGAAGCAACCACCTCAATCGGCTCCATGAATGGGCTGGCCCTGATGTGCCACTATGGAGCTGCAGAATAGTCGCAAATCTGGTGATGGGTAAATGACAGCCCTTCCGGCCATACAACTCTTTCCCCAATGCTGAAGGGAAGCAGCTTGGAATGAGGCAGTCACATGTCTCTCCCTAGTGGAAGGTCCCTTTCTTCCCGCCCCCCAGTTGCAATTCTCACCTTGGAAATGAAAGAGGAAGGTTCCAGGGTTAGCGGGTGCTGGGCTCTGGAACCGAACCAGCACTTGATTGGTTGGGCCACGGATCACCTGCCCGCGCATCAGGAATGATTCGTTGGCCAGGGCAACAGGCTCCACCCCTCCAAGTGTCTCTACAGTGACCGTCTCGCCATCCATGAGGCTGATGTTCTGGACCTGCGGGAGGGAGAGGAGGGAGGGTTCGTCATCATCAGGATGCACAGGGGAGTCTTGGTCACATGAACAAACTTTTAAACTAGTAGCAGTGGGGGACAGGCTCTGCCCACCTGCAACAGACTGCAACAACAGTGGCCCTGACTCATTCCAGCCAACAGAACTGCCCCCTTAAACAGCAGGTGTAGGTAGCTGCCAACAGAAGCCCTTTTGGAGGCACTGAAAGAAGCCAGACTTCTGCCACAAACAGAAGATCCTTCAAGCATCTTGAGAGGCTTGCGGTGCAAAGGTGGTGTAGTGGTTAGAGTGCTGGGCTGGGACTAGGAAGGACCAGGGATCAGGTTCCACCTCTGCTTCAAAGCTCTTCGGGTGATTTTGGGACAGCTGCCATAATTCAACCTAATGCACCTCACAGGATTGTTGGGAGCATCAGCAGAGCTGGCGGAAGACTTCCTGACGCCTGAGGCAGCAAGCCAAAAGCTTCCCCGCCCCATTACCCAATGATGTGCTTGTCTCCTCCCACTTGCCAATGCTCTAGCTCAGCACTCTCTTCCTGTCCTCATTTCTTCTTCCTCTCTGTCCCCCTCTTCCTTTCCAACCCAGGCAATGGAAGGAGGAGCAGTGAAGGCTAGTAGATGACATACAGGGATGGGTGTCTCCTCCCCCCCTCATCTGCTGCCTGAGGCAACTGCTTCAGTTGGCCTTATGGATAGGCTGGCCCTAAGGGACCAGGACCCAGGTGAGACTGTGTGTGTGTGTGTGTGTGTGTGTGTGTGTGTGTGTGTGTGTGTAAGCTGGAGCTTGAATGCAAGTGGCAGAAGATCCTGTTTTGTTGACCAGACAGACACAGAAAACAGGGCTTCTGGGTTTTGTTTTGTTTTTTAAATCCCAGGACTGTCCAATCCGTACTTCTTACCACCTGCCAATCACTGGGCCAATGCTCCTTATTCCCTTCTGTGCTTGAAAAGATCTCAGTGGACATACGGACTTGGTAGATCCAAGCAAGATCTCAAACTCAGAGATTCAAACTCTGGCCGGCTGAACAGCGGTGGCTATTGTATCTGAACATGTGCAGAACATGTCTTCCCCTAGCTTGTTGTGAAAGGCTTCCTTCCATAATATAAATTTGGGGAGAAGTAGGTTCTGGAGATGTTAACATACACAATGGGGGATGGATGGAATTAGTCACTGATCACCGTAACATACTTATGGGAGCTGCTTGTAGTTATGCAAGAGTTGGGGAGGAAGAACTTTGCACATGCCCAGAAACACTCTTAACATTGCTGCACTCGTCCCAGGGATCCAGTTACACTCTGGGGCAAAGCATGACTGTGTCCAGAGAAGAAATTACTGAGAGGTTTGTGGGTGAGGTAGAATTACATCATCTCTTTATCCTGGCATTTCATCAATCCTGCCTTGCCAGTGAAACCTTGGGTGCTTAGTGCTGTATTCAGAGTGGCCCTTCCCAGCCTGCTCCTGTTTGCCAGTGCACCACAGGCCACAATTTGATCTTCTCCTCTCATTGCAAGCAAATGAGGGCTTTATAACCCCTAGATTGGTAGGGGGTGTTGAGGGGGTGCCTCCACTTAGGGAAGCTATAAATCCTTGGCAGAGAGGTGGGTTGTGGCCTCTGCTGGGTTCCCTAGCGGGAGATGCAGGCAGATTGCCGAGATGCTGGAAGCCAAGTAGAGAGCAGCTCTGGATACAAGCTGGTGGAGTGCTGTGGAGTGGGGCTGGGGTGACCATTGCTCTCTCTTTGTTCCCCAGGTGACACCCCTACCAAAAAGCAGCAAGAAACTGTGTGTCCTTCCTAGATCTACCTCACCACACAATGCAATTTTGGGAGATCCCCGGAAGGGGCCATGCTTGTATTTTCTTTTTAAAAGAAAGGCCTGGCTCTCAAACTCCAGATAGAAATGGGCAGCTGGATCCTATGCTGGGGCAGTGCTAGGGGCCTGCATGCTGCCCCATCAATGGTGGTCACAAATGTGCTGGAGGAGCATGTATTGCCTCTGTAGTGTTCCCTGCCCCTTGGTCCAAAACTGTCCTACCTCCTGGGCCTGGGACACTAGTCGGTTCTGTGCCAGCTGGTGCGGCTCAGAGTAGACCCACAGAGGATGCCTGGACTCTACATGAGGTAAGAGAAGCAATGTTCCCTTACCCGAGGAGACCTCCGGCTGCTTCTTCAGCCCCACAGGATACAGAGGTGGTAGTTTCAGTGCCGTTGTACCATGGCACAGAGACTGGGGATAGGACTGGGCCCCCATATCCTCTAAGCTAGAAAATGTGTCCTATGACTGGCACATTGACTATGGTGACTTCCGGACAAAGGATAGGCCCTCTCCATATGCTCAGAGATACTCTCGTATCAATCCATAAGTCCAGGGACTGCAGTCGGGTGAGTTCTTCAACCCTGTCCCCAAGGCAGATGGCACTGTGTGGAAGTGTGCCAACCAGCTTCTTTCAGGGCACTGCCCAAGCTGGAGACCATTTCTGCACCCTCCTCCTGCACCAGCCCAGCCAGGCCCTTGCCTGCCACATCCTCTCACGGTGGCAGCAGCATTACTTATCGTGATAAACGAGTCACTGTTGCCATCTCTCATTAAAGCCGTGATTGTATATTAATTACAGTAATTAAACAGCACTGCTTGGTGATAAACGGCTGAAGGCAGGGACCTTCTTGCACTAATTACACTAAAGGTGCCAGTGACGTATTGAGAGGGTGGTGATGGGAGTATGTAGAGAGGGGGGTAGAGAGAACCATAAGGCAGAGGCCGGCTGGCAAGAGAGCTCCCTCTCCACAGTCCTACCAGGATATGGCATGATTGATGGGACACAACATCAGGAAGTGAGGGGTGTGTGTGTGTGGGTGGGGGAAACAACACTCTGGTACCCACCTCCTGCACAGCAAAGGTGGAGCAGCTTCCTCCTTGCAAAACAGGAATTGAATTGTAAAACAGAATTTGGGTGTAAGAAAATGTGCTGATTTCTTTTATCTTGAACTGATTTGCAAAGGTCCATATTTTTGATACCCCTACTTTTTATTCTGCGTTTTTCAGCACTCTGGATGGTGCTTGATTTCAGGGGAGAAAATAAGAAGGCGGAACAGAACGGGGCTGCCCAGGCTTTCACACCACATCAGCATGGCCTTTCAATGGATCAACACATCTAATAAAAAGCTACAGTCAGAAATCAGCATCATCATTCTGCCCGATTTTGAACTGATGTAGCGTTTCTTTTCAAGTCTGAGCACTTGCAAGCAGGCTTCACTTAAAAGCTGAGAGAGAAGGCGAGATTCTTCTGGCTTATGGGCCAAAGCACATGCGTTTCAGGGGCCCTATCCTGACTGCAAGAGGGAGACCACAAGTCCAGCAAGGGCTCAAGGTGAGACGGAACCCAGTTGTAGTTAGTCAGCATAGTAAAATATAGCATGAAGTAGGGGCACAGACTGCTCTAAACAGAGTGTGCTCCAATACTTTTAAAGCCCTTTACGGCTCGGGTCCAGGGTATTTGAGGGATCGCCTCCTTCCATACAATCCTGCCCGTACTCTTAGATCATCTGAGAGGGCCCTTTTGACTGTGCCGCCACCTGGAGAGGTGAGAGGGATGGCGGCTAGGAATAGGGCCTTCTCGGTGGTGGCCCCTCAACTTTGGAATGCCCTCCCCTTAGAATTGAGAACTGCTCCCTCTTTGGCAATATTTCGGTAGGGGCTGAAGACCTTTTTATTTCAACAAGCTTTTAATTGTTGACAGGCTGGCTGGCTGGTTTTTTAGACTCTTTATATTTTAGGATCCACGGGGCTTGTTGTTTTTAAATTTTAATTATTTTACTGTTGTTTTTAATTGTTGTTTTTAAGTTTAATTGTGATTTAATCACAATTAAATTGTGATTTTAGTGGATTTTATTGTTGTAAGCCGCCTTGTGTGCCCATGGGGCAGAAAGGCGGGGTATTAATTAATTAATTAATTAATTAATTAATTAATTAATTAATTAATTAATTAATTAAACACACACACACACACTGGGGCCTAAAGAAGGCCTTTTGTATGGTACTTCCTGGCTGGGACGACCTCTCCCTGGCACTGCCCCTTTGCTGGAAAGTGGAGAACTAGAAAAAGGCAATTTTGGATCTAAACCTCACACTCCTTTCTTGGGCTGGCTTGAGCCCACCCTGCACCCAAGGCAGCAAACCGCCACTCATGGGGGATGCTGGAGACCCCCACTCTCCTCCATGCATTTTGTCTTCTGCCCCTGGACGCTGCCTTTTTAAAATGGGGAGGGAAGGAAGAGAGACAGGGGCAGCAGCTGCTGGGTTGCACCAGACAGATGGAACAGCCAGCCAGCTAGCGGAGGCAGGTGGAGGTGATGGGCAGGCACAGGGTATGTGCAACGCAATTGCTGCTCCTCTTCAGCAGGTTGGCTCTGGTTCTTGCTGGCATGTTGCCTATACTGGCAAGTGGGCCCTCTGGAGCAATGAGGCCCTTGGGTGTGAGGATGGGGTGTTCACAGTGGAATCTGGCTTAAGAGCAGCAGTCTCTAGAGCCCTGGCTCAGGGGTTCTGGGCTTCAAAGTGTTCCTGGTTTGGGAGTCATGGCCAGATTACTTCTTGGGGTGCTGGCATTAGAATGCAGGATGAACACTGGATCCTGGATGAGACAGTCCCGAGATTTGGCGTTCCAACCACCTCCATCCATTTGGCAGGTAAAAAAGACCACTAATATAATCCTTTTATCTCAAAGAGGCAGCCTACAATGAGCCAGCCAAACTGCTCAGCCAGCATCCCACAAGCCTTGCGCTCTCACACTTCTCTCTTCTTCTTGCTCTACTGTTTGCAAAATGCCCTGGTTGCCCTGTAGTTCCTGCTTTGGGCAGGGAGGGAAGGTGGAGAGGCTGAAGCTTCCAAACCAATGACTGGCCTGAGCCCCCAAACCCCCAGCCCTGTCCTCAGCACCCACCTCCTGCACTGGGTGTTAGAACTGGGAAGAAGAGAGAGCACCCTTCAGATTAGTGGCACCTATGGGGAATGGCCACAGATCAGTGGTGGCACAGGTGTTCTCATGCAGAGAGGACCAGGAAGCATCTCCAGGGCAGGCTGGGAAGTCACTTCTCTGTGGACAATGCTAAGCTAGAGGTTTTCAAGGTTCAGATTTGGTCCAAGTCAGCTTCATAAGTGGAGGTATAACTTGGGGTGGAGCCTGAGGGGTATGTGCCCCTGGCACTATGCTGGGGAGGGCACATGACTCCCCCAGGCTCTGCCCAGCCACCTCTGGGTTCTCTCCAAGGGCAGGATGCTGTTGGCTTCGCGCACCCTGTTCCGTCTTCTGTGGAGGCTCTGATGCGCTCCTGACAAGGAGGCAAATAAATCTCTCAGTGCTTTGCAAAGGGCTGAATGTTACGGAGTTGCTCTGGGGAAGGAAGCTGCCTCCGGTGGAATCTCTCACTTGGCCTTAGACCAAAGTCTCATGAAGACCCATTTTGACATACTCCCTCCAGGGAATTCACCTCTTCTTTTACACACCACAGATTTCCTCGACTGCTTTTCGCATTCGCAGTTCCATCCCCAGTGGGATGCTGCCCTCGCAAGACCCTGGGTGAGAGGTAGCCATCGCTCTTGGCCCCAGCGCCTTGAAATCGGGCCTCCCTCCGCTCCTGTCTGGGCCTGGGCTGGCTAACGCTTCATCTGTGAGGCCTAATGAAGCCCCAGGGGGATGGCGGGAAACAGGTATTGTTGAAATGTCGGCCAAATGCCACGTGTATCGATTTGACATTTGCTGTGGCATGTTTCGGAGGGAGCCAGTATGGCTGGCTGCATCCCTTAAACGAGATGTCTGTATTTGTAACTTTTCATTAAAATGCAGGTGAGGTCCCACTTAACTGCTGAGCTCGAAAAGCCAGCAGGGAACATCTCTTCCTCAATCACCACTACCTGCCCTCGGCACAGGGGCAGATGCTATTCTGCCAACTTGGGGGGGGGGCTGGGCAACATATCGAGTCTTTGTTGTTGTTCAGTCGCCAAGTCGTGTCCGACTCCTCGCGACCCCA
>JAJKFI010000087.1:2401679-2416225 GCA_029204185.1 Lerista edwardsae
GTGTGTGTGTGTGTGTGTGTGTGTGTGTGTGTGTGTGTGTGTGTGTGGACTTGGAGATGCTTACCACACACTGCCTCTAAACTCTGGTGCCCAAAGGTACCCAGCTCTCAAACTATTGGCCAGGCCATCCGTGAGGCAGACTGAGGAAGCTGTGCGAGGTGGTGGATGGGCAGGGGGCACCTTCCTGTCCATCACCACTGCCGCTACTGCTCCTCTTGCTCCCTGGATTCGAAGAGGACATGCTGGGATGATATAACCTGGAAGCAGCTGGCCACGGGTCAGATTTGGAGTGCATGGCAGCAAGGTAAGAAGGCTCCCTGGTGGAACAGAATGCTCTGATCGAGCCAAGAAAGCCTTTTTGGATGGCTCAGTGGTCTCCAGTTTGGAGAACACTGTTCTAGAGCAAATGTTTGTAGTTGTCTGTCCCTCTTCCTCTTCCTCCACCGACTCTATGGAGTATTCCGGAAGCCAGAAGCAACATCATAAGAGGTGAAGAAGATAATAGAAAAGACCACAGAGGGTCGTGTGCCGTAAGACAATTGTTGGGCCAGTTGACAATTTCTGGGCCAGAGCTTCTCCCTTCTAAAATCCAGGGAGTTGGAGGAGAGTGATGGATGTGATGGTTCCTGCACTACCAGGTAAGGAGGTGGCCCTGCTGTCATCCCTCGCTGCCCCTCATGCACACTCCCCTCCCCAAATTCCTATATCATGTCACTTCTCTATCTCTTCCCCGCCACAAAGCCTGCATCTTCTGTGAAGTTCTTCAGCCCCTCCATTTTCACCCCACAACAGAATCTCCATTTTAATATGTGTCATTGTTTTCACTCGCATTCAAACCCTCCTGCCAAAAATCCTGAGAGACGTTTCGCCTTCCAGATTTACCCTGACTTCTGCATTAGATTGTCATCAGATTTTTCCTATCACTAGAGGTGGGAGAAAATTGTGATAACAAAGTACAAACACGTAACAATACTTTCAGCACTTCTCATTTTTGTAAAAAACAAAACAAAAACAAACCAAAAACCTGAAATCTGCAAAAAAGAAATGATTGTATTTGGTTTTTGTTTACTATTTAATGGGTATATGTACATGGGCAATGACTGTGGCTGCATCTGCTGACACTACACCACCTATATCACTACCTAGTACACTTTTAGAGTGATTCTAATTCATAATTATAATATAAATTTTGAATAAAAATAAATAACACTGCTTTCTGCACTCTAACTTTTGGGAAACATCAAAATCCGTGAAAAAATACAACCATTTTCTCCCACAATTACCTAGCACTGATTCCTACACATGGTATCCTGAAACCTGCATTCTCCGGCATCGAGACACTCACCCGAATCTCTACGCCATAACCAGGGTACACAGTGATGGTGTAAATGCATTCGAGGAGGCCTCCCTCATAGGGGATGCTGGATGGCAGCGGAGAGGCCAGTGTTCCATCAGGACCAGTAAGATTCCAGCTGCAGGGACCTGAAGACAAAGAAAGTGGTGAGGACAAAAGGTTTGCAGACCTATGTACCATGTCCACCATGGCCAGCCCAAGGCTTTTGCTGCTCTGCACACATTACAGTTTGTCACCCTGGCCACCTACACAGAACATCATAAGAATCGCACATGACATGACCAACTCACAGGCCATTAAGCCGCCTCTGTGCATATTCTCCAGACCTGCAGGAGGCCCCCCTCTCTCCCGCTTCCACTCCCAAAACATTTCCATAGCTGTGGCAGGCACCCAATTCTAGCACCTAAGACAACTGCCTACTTTGCCTCTACAAGTGGGCCAGCCGTAATTTGTTCATACGTAGCTGCAGATCTCATTTGCTCCTGAATTCCTGCTCTTTCCTGTTGTCTCACCATATTCATGCTCTTTCTCTAATGCACTCACTGTTCAACATCCCCCATCTGCTTGCCCCTTTGTAGTTTCAATCAACCCTCTCTTAATATGTGATCAGGGCAAGCTTGCACTTAGGGGAGACATGAATCTTTCATCATGTAAAACTTGAATCATGTAAAACTTTCATCATGTAAAGTTTGGCTGCTGGTCAGGAAGTTGTTTATACAGGGGACAACTAAACAGCAGGTGCAGAGCCGAGGAGGCTGCGCGGCCTGAATCGGGGCTGCAAGGCCTCCTGGATGGGCTTAGGATTTGGCCTTATGGCCAAATCCAGAGCCCGCCCACATCCCACCTCCCCCGCCCAGAACCGCCCTCCTCCCCCACCAATCCTGTGCCCGTCCCAACATGGAGCCTCCCTCATGCTGGCTGGTTTCAGCTGACACGAGGGAGGCTCGGCACAGGCGCAACAGGACCGGCACTGCCTGCAGCGCCGGTCCTGTTGCTGTAGCACCGATGCAAGGGTGCCACTCGGTGTCCCCATATCAGCACTACCGATGTTGGCGCTATCGCATAGCATCGATGTGACGGGCGCTCTTGGATTGCGCTGCCCATTACCAAAATGACACCAGGAAAGGGTTAACCCCAGTAGTGAAATTCAGGGGGTTCGCCCAGGTTCTATAGAACCGGTTGTTAAATGGCCGGGCCCCGCCCACTCGCTTACCTCGGCTGGCTTCATTTTTTTTTTGGCTCCGGCTATGACGTCATAGAACCAGTTGTTAATTCATTTGAATTGCACCACTGGTTAACCCTCTCTTCTCTATCACCATGATTCGGATCTCATTCAAGGCTTGCTACAGCTACTATTCATTTTTAAAAACAATGCAGGAGAGCCTAATTACAGATCTCTTCCGTTGTGCCAAGCTTGATCTTATATTCATCAACTTTGCCAGCGCCTTGGACTCCAGCAGTCACGGCTCACACACTTTCAACCAGAAGAACTAAAAACTAAAAACTCTTTTAAAAAAGAAAACAGTATTCCTCAAAAGGCCAGTTCTGGGGCCAGCGCTCCATTGTGAAGACATCCTACATTTTCATGATATCACCCATTCTTGGGGAGAAGCTATGTATGACCCATTGCATGCATTGTGTCCCTATCCAGCCCCCTCTCTTTTCCACAAGCCACCTCTCTACACAATCACCTGTTGCCCTGACATCCTGGGCCTGCTGTAAATATTGACCAATTTGGGGGAGAAAAATGAGCTTTTCTTCCCAATGCTGGAGAAAAATCCATTTTCAGCTATAGCTTTAAAAGGAGACAATTATCGCAAAACAGCGAGAGACGCACACTCGGTTTATCTTTGGCGGGGTTTCCCAGCTGTTGCAGGAGCAAGCAGGACTGCTCAGGAAAAGAAAGGCCGTGATAGATATGACCCAGAAGGACATAATCAACTGGGACACTTCTGTATAGCTCATCATTCCATTGGGTTTCTTCAGAGAGCTTTCCAGTGGTTTAATTAACATGCTCACAGATACACATGTATGCAGTGATGTCATGTGGGGGGTACGCGGGGATACGCGAGTACCGGTTTCTAGGATTACGGCTGGCCCCGCCCATTCGCCCGCCCACTTGTTAACTCCGCCCCCTGCAACGTTTGAATTTCCTGCACGTTTGAGTTGCCTGCATGTTCTCAGAACCAGGCAGGCAGGCAGCGAGCGGAGCCTTGCCTTGCCACTGAAAAATGGGTGGCTCTGGGGTTTTGGAACTGTTGGGTCACTTTAACATGATGCCAGACCTCCTTAACATGTTCTGGGGGTGCTGTGGAATACTGTTGCAACTGCTGGGTCAGTTTAAAATTGTCTGAGGCCTCAAAAAGGGCTTTTTTCATGTCCCTTCCTGCCACGACATCACTTCCGGCTTATGATGTCACTTCTGGTGGGCGGGTCCCGACACATGCCAATCAAAAGTGAGTACCTGTTATTAAATCATTTAGATGACACCACTGCATGTATGGTATAGTGGCAGCGAGATCCATGTGCCTGCAGTTGCCACAAACACTTCTCAGGCTGGTCTCAAGTAGGGCACATCCATCTGCAAGCTAATCTCATTCCATTCTCCCTGTTTTGCAACAATTATCCTCCAGATTTTGCCTTTGCTCCAACCTGTTTTTACTTCCATCATTATACTTCCCTAAACAGTGTTATTGATCGCATTAAATTAAACTAGCAAGCTTTTCATGACCTGAATGAGTTTGATCAAAGCCAAGCACATTTGTGAAGCAGGGCAGCTGTGATGCAAAGCTTTGCCAGACCTCCCTTTGTCGGCAAGTAAAGAGAACTTGGGAACAGCTCAAATCCAGTATCTTGCAAGTTCTTGCAAGATCTGGGCCACTTGGCACCCCAAGTTTAGCTAAAACGTTGGACAATTGCCTGTTAAGCATGCTTTAGCATCTGGTTAGGTGAGCCTCTGTCTTCTGTTCTATCCTATTCTTATAACTCTCTCGTTTGAATGCAAAAATGAGTATTTCCCCTCCATTCACTGCTCTCACCTGCAGCTGGTACAGAGGTGATGACTGTGGTGGTGGTAATGGTGGTTGTGGCTGTTTCCTCATCCTCAGTAGACACCATGCTGGAAGTGGAAACTTCAGGCTGTACTGTGGGGGCTGCACTGGGTGGGGTATCCCCAGACAATGTGGCTGGGTCTGAATTGGGGAGACCACCCTGGTAGAAGGCCAGTGTTGGGGCTAGCGGGGGCTGTGTGTGTCCAGGCTGGGAGCTGGTTTCAGGGGCAGCATGACCAGGCTTGGCCCATGGCACTAGGTGGCCCATAGCTGTGGTTAGTAAATCAGCCCTGATGGCAGGCTTTGCCATCTCCAGGGTCCTCTCTGAATCCCTGCCTTTAGCTTTTTCTTCCAGCAGGGCTGTGGGGCTTGCTGTTGTTGCAGCTGCCATGGGTGGTGTGGTGGGAGCCGAGGTGATGTCAGAAAGAGTAGGGCGGCCATCTTGGTTGGCCAAGTTGTTTGTGGAGGCCAGTGCCAGGTCGGCGTCAGGCAGGACGGGCCCAGGGCCAACCAGGCCAGCAGCCAGGAAGGGAATCTGTTGCAGGTAATCTTTCTTCAACAGTGCTTCGTGAAGGAAGTCCTCCAGGAGCGGGTGGTGGTTCAGCAGCTTCAGGGTGGGTGCTGTGGTGACAAAGTGAGCGTCGTGCTCTGGCTCATCTGGGGTGGGGGGCACTGTTTGCTCCCCATCAGCCTCAAAGCTTCCTGGTCTATCGGGCTCCTCAGGGGGGAGGCCTGGAACAAGGAAAGAGGCACATGATGAGAAGGGAGCAGATGAAGGCAGTGGAAATAGCACAAAAGATGCAAACAGCATTGTTGCTCTGGACCAAAAGCCCATCTGGTCCAGTCTTCCCCTTGCAACACTCTATAGCCAAAGGTTGCCAAGTAGTGAGTTCAGCAGAACAAGGAGTGGTTCGGGTTTCATCTGGCCTACCTGATGATGTAGAACTAGCTGGATCAGATAGAACAGCATTGGACCCAACCTGGGATCCTGACACTGGACTGGACCTGGAAAAGACCTAGGAGCGGAAAGACCTGGAAAGACCTCCAGAGACCACACCCACTGGCATCTAGGCCAGGTGCCATCACCACATCCTGTGGCAAGGAGTTCCATTAACAGGTGGAACTCGTTGCTACAGGTTGTGGTGATGGCACTTGGCCTAGATGCCTTTAAAAGGTGATTGGACAGATTTTTGGAAGTCCATCACAGGTTAGCAGCCATGATGGGTATATGCAACCTCCTAGTTCTAGAAGTAGGCTAGCTCAGAATCCCAGATGCAAGGGAGTGGCCATATGATACAGACATCTTGTTGTCTTGTGTGCTCTCTGAGGCATCTGGTGGGCCAATGTGAGATACAGGACCAGAAATTGGACTAGATGGGCCCTTGGCCTGGTCAGCGGGGCTCTTCTTATGTTCTGAACCTAGGACTTCTGAAGAGAACCAAATGCGGAGAACCCTTTTCATGCGGAGAACCAAATGATCTCCAGTACCTGCACACCTGTTCTAGTAACAGACCCCGTCAACTGATGGAGAAGAGTATTAGACTTGAAAACTGCAGCTTGCCTCTTCAAGAGCTTCTACTATCTACACAGGGACAGAGTGTCTGTGTAGCGTGAGCCTGAGCACAGGGAGATTTAGAGCCCAATCCTATGCATGTCTACTCAGAAGTAAATGCCATTATAGCCAATGTGACTTACTCTCAGGAAAATGTGGATTGTAGCCCTAAGGCTTCAGTGGTCCTTGTTGGAACAAGTTGCTGACTTGGGACTGTCTATGATCTTTTGCATCTCTGTCCTGCCTGTCGTCCAACACCCTCTTACAGAAACTGCTTTGTGCCTCACAGATTCCCACCCAGTGTCCAGGTTTGACAGCCAGATACCTCTGGGAAGCGCATCAGCAGGGCACTGTGCTGATGACTGTCCCCTGTTTGAGCATCTGGTATTCAGAGAACAGCAGACCATTTCTGCTCACTGAGTTTCTAGTGAGTTCTCCCCGCTAATAGCTATGGATACATACACCTGTGCTCTGGGAACACCGGAGGGCTCATCACAGGTCAGTGGTGGAACATGAAAGCTGCCTGCTCTTTTGAAGCACAAAGCTAAGCAGTGATATCTGGCAGGTCAGAGAGTGGAGGCCAGTGGGATAGGAACAGGTCCTAGTGACACCTGATGGGGGCAGGTGGTAGCACAAAGCCTGGGTATGTTTGGTGCTTCTTGGGTGAAACCCAATGAATGGGAGGTGGGAGAGCAGAGTGAATAGTAAAGGCTTCCTAGCCAAGCTGAAAACAGCCTACATTCTGATACCTGAACCTGAGTTTTTACTCCTTACCTGGGGCAAGCTTCAGGTCAAAACCTGAGACCTGGCAACCCCAAGTGCCTGTTCTGCATGCCGAGTTCTAGGTTCCACCACCAGCACCTCCAGTTAAAGGACCTTAAGGACTAGCACTGTGCCAGAACTCAGCAATCTCAGTTTGCTGCTGCTGCCCACCAGAGCAGAAGGTGACTAGGATTGACCAAAAGTGACCCTGTTTCTCCAGGTGTGCCCTTGCTTCCCAGGCCATCAGGCAGCACAAGTCAACCTCAGGCCATGTTTGATCAGTCACTTGACTGCTGGGCTCTGCTGCAATCCCAGATTCCACCTACCCATCATGGCTGCTAACCCTTTTGTGGGTCTGGAATTCTTGGGATGTCACTCAGCCCTTCTTCTGAAATGGCAGAGTTACATTACATTCCCCATAACCTTTATTGGCATATACAATAAATAGCAAAGCAAATTAATAACACAGGATAAGTAAAATTCTAAAGGGTCATAGGGAAAGGGTTAATTTCATAATCATAGCTAAAAAACTAGCAACAGAATTAGTGATCAAGGGACAACAATCACTAAGAAGAATAGGAAGGGGATCAGGGAAAGAACTAGAGAAGGAAGATAACCAAGGTTCTAGATACATCCGACGAAGATGGTGGTGGACTGGGCATCTGAGAATTATATGTTCCAATGAATCTGGGGAGAGGTGACAAAAAAGACATAGTCTTCTGTCAGATGGAGTTTTGGAAAAGCGACCAAAATGCATAGCCAATGGAAAAATATTAAAATGAGCCAACATAAATGCCCTTCTTATACAAGGGTTAATTAAAGAGTTTAAATAGTTGGCAGGCCATCCCAAGGAGGGAGACAGACCAAAAAATTTTGGGGAGCAAGTGGGATTAAGAGAGGAGCTAAGTTGGTCAAATTCTAATTGAAAGAGTTTGGTTTTAAAGTGTGAGCTCTGGAAAGTTCAGTGTCAGACAGCAATTCCAGGGACAGATCAAGAGATGATAATTTATCATCAAGGCATTTTAACCATTTAGAGTGGTAAGAATCTCTGAGAAGGTCATATAGCAAGGAATCAGGGCGGCTAGTGAGAAACAGTCGAAGCCAATATTTAAATGTTAGAGACCAAGCTAGAGTAGAGGGGAGATGAAACCCCAGTTCCAGTAGCAAGGTAGAAAGGCGAAAAGAATTTGGCAAGCCCAAAATTCTTCTTAAAAAGGACGCTGCAAGAAGATCGAGATCATGATTGGCTGCCATTATCCAAATGGGCACTCCGTAGAGTAGATGGGATAAAATTTTGACTTGAAAAATACGAAGTGCTGCTGGAACAAACTGATTACCAGAGGAGTGGTGGAATTTGGAGATCGCATTAAGGTGAAGAGAAGACAAAGATAAAACAGCTTTTTTGTGAGGGATCCAACTAAGTTTATGATGGAAATGGCAGAGTTTGGAATGCATCCAATATGGCAACCATAAGAATGTCAAAGAAGCCCTGCTGGAGCCGACCAAATATTCATATAGCCCACCATCCTGTTTCCTACAATGGCCAACCATGGGCCTCTTGGAAGCTCACAGATGAAGGCAACTGCCCTGTCCAGCCATTGCCCCCCCCCAGCCAGAGGCTCCTTGTCCCCCTCAGCGCCTGACCCAGAAGTAATTGCGGTGACATGATTACATCACTCTCAATTACTTCTGGGTTGACAGCAGCACTTGGAGCAGTTGTGAGCTGCTTGGAGCAGCCAGCCACTTTTTTCACCTTTATTCCCTCAACCAGCTTTTTTTTTGGGGTGGGGGAATGGAAAAAACCATTGGCTCCTCAGAGCGATGCACAACCAATCTGAGTGCCCTGAGCTCGATACCCCTCAGGCTTGGTACCCAGGGTAGAGTACCCCCTCTTAACCACCCAACTGCAACTGGCATTCAGAAGCAGACTGACAATGCTGGGCTATGTAGATCAAGAGTCTGCATCAGTCTACAGCAGCTTTATAACATGTCTTGCTGGATTAGACGCATGTTCATTGAGCCAAGCATTTAGCAGCCAGCCAGATGCATCTGGAATCTCACCACCGGTCCTGAAGGTGACGGCCTTTCCCAGCACGGTTATCAGAGACAGGCTTGCTCTGCCGACGGATGCTTTATTTAGCTGCAGGGCCAATAACCCCGGCTAAGCCTCCTTCTCCGTGAATTAATCTTTTCAAAAGTCATCAAAGTTAGCAGCCATCATCACATGTTGGGTCCACCTGGAGGTGGCTTTAAAGGGGTAAGTCACCAATTTACGGCGGATCTGTTCCAGATTCCGCGGAGCCGGGTTTCCGCGTCTCCGCGGCAGATTTCATACAATGCAGCCTTTGTTCTGCTCGCTAAGCTCAAGAAACAGAACGCTGAAATCACTTAACCAATTTCCTCGTTTAACAAAGGGAAAGAGCACAGGAAAAAAAAGCCACATGCGACCCAAGCAGGTTTAAACAAGGGTACAAATGGGGCATTATTTCCAATGAAAAACAACGACAAAAGACACCACCCGGCCGGCTGACAGTTTAGCGAGACGTCCCTCCACTGACATGGAGGTTCAATAAACAATTACACTGAGTAACTGTAATAAGGGAAAACAGCCAGGCTCTTCTGTCGTGTCAATCCCCGAGGCAGAGTCTTCGGAAAAGGGACTGGTTTAAGTAGTCGAGGCAGCTGCTTACAAAGACAAATTCCAAGAGTTTGCTGTTAGGCCAAACTTAATGGACTCATAAAGGCAGAGGCGTTTCTACAGGGATGGCAAAGCTCTAGGTTTTGCAAGAAGCCTTACCCTGTCATGTAAATCCCTCCTCTCCCTTGCTGCTGTAGCCAGTAAGCAATGCCAAGATTGGCTAAAACGGTGCAGGAGAGGAGTGATTTCCATAAGAACATAAGAACATAAGAAGAGCCCTGCTGGATCAGGCCAAGGCCCATCTAGTCCAGCTTCCTGTATCTCACAGCGGCCCACCAGGTGCCCCAGGAAGGCATGAGACTACAAGATGCTTGCATCCTGTTGCCACTCCCTTGCACCTGGTACCAGTAGCCCATCACCTATGTAAGGAGGTTGCACAATCCATCATTGCCTATAGCCCACGATGGACCTTTCCTCCAGATATCTGTCCAATCCCCTCTTGAAGGCATCAAGACCAGATGCCATCACCACCTCCTGTGGCAAGGAGTTCCACAGATTAACTACCCGCTGGGTAAAAAAGTACTTCCTTTTATCTGTTTTAACTCTCCCAACCCTCAGTTTTAGCGGATGCCCCCTGGTTCTGGTGTTTTGAGAGAGGGAAAAGAACATCCCTCTATCGACTCTATCCCTTCCATGCATAATTTTGTATGTCTCAATCATGTCCCCCCTCAGGCGCCTTTTTTCTAGACTGAAGAGCCCCAAACGCTGCAGTCTTTCTTCATAAGGGAGGTGCCCCAGCCCCGTAATCATTTTTGTCGCTCTCTTCTGCACCTTTTCCAACTCCACTATGTCCTTTTTAAGATGCGGCGACCAGAACTGGACACAATATTCCAGGTGTGGCCTTACCATCGATTTGTACAATGGCATGATAATATTGGCTGTTTTATTCTCAACCCCTTTTTTAATTACCCCAAGCATGGAATTGGCCTTCTTAATTGCTGACGCACACTGGGTCGATACCTTCATTGAATTGTCCACCAGCACCCCAAGATCTCTCTCCTGAGCTGTCACAGACAGCTCAGAACCCATTAGCCTATAGGTAAAGTTTTGGTTTTTTGCCCCAACGTGCATCACTTTACATTTGTCTATGTTGAAACGCATCTGCCATTTGGCTGCCCATTCCCCCAACTGGGAGAGATCCTTCTGGAGCTCTTCACAATCCTTTCTGGTTTTTACCACCCGGAAAAGTTTTGTGTCATCCGCAAACTTGGCCACCTCACTGCTTATCCCTGTCTCCAGGTCATTTATGAATAAGTTGAAAAGCACGGGCCCCAAGACAGATCCCTGGGGCACTCCACTGCAAGGTAAGGCTTCTTGCAAAACTTAGAGCTTTGCCATCCCTGTAGAAACACCACTGCATAAAGGAAACAAACAGCCGGAACTTTTGGTCGGCCGATTAAGAGAAATGAGGAGAGGAGCCACGGTGAAAATGAAGACAGGTCCAGGCATAAAGCTTTGCAGGAATGTCCCCCTAAACCATTTTGAACTGTTTCCAGGGCTGGGCCACTCATGAGGCTGACTGCCATGGTGGAGGGAAGCACCCAACCCACCTCAATCTGCCCTCCTCCATTATTCCTCCATCATCTGTACCCAGTGGTGTCATCTAAATGATTTAAGAACAGGTACTCACTTTTGATTGGCACGTGTCAGGACCCGCCCACCAGAAGTGATGTCATAAGCCAGAAGTGATGTTGTGGCAGGAAGTGACATAAAAAAGCCCTTTTTGAGGCCTCAGACAATTTTAAACTGACCCAACAGTTGCAACAGTATTCCACAGCACCCCCAGAACATGTTAAGGAGGCCTGGCATCATGTTAAAGTGACCCAACAGTTCCAAAACCCCAGAGCAGCTCATTTTTCAGTGGCAAGGCAAGGCAAGGCTCCGCTCGCTGCCTGCCTGCCTGCCTGGCTCTGAGAACGTGCAGGCAACTCAAACATGCAGGAAATTCAAATGTTGCAGGGGGCGGAGTCGATGAGTGGGCGGGCGAATGGGCGGAGCCAGCCATAATCCTAGAAACTGGTACTTGCGTACCCCCGTGTACCCCCTGCATTACATCACTGCCTGTACCTGGATTTGCAAAGGAAGCGGGGAATTCAGCAAAAAGAGATGTGGAGAGGAGAGTGGTCGGACAGAGTGCCTCTCAAGAAATTCTCTAGCCCACCATTCTCTTCTCCTCCACACTTCCTCTTTTGCTCTGGTTCACCCGCTTTCATTTCAAAAACTAGAAGTGGAGGTGGTAGCAAGCAGCAAGGGAAAATGGGGAGATATTTGGCATGCTGCCCCTGGCACTGAGAGGTAGTGGTCTGGCCCTGAACCTATCAAAAACACAATTAGCCTGTTTCAAAGTACTTTCAAGGCAGATATGTGTGGGACATTCTTAATTTCCCAAAAAGAGAGGTGCTGGGGCTCAGAGCTGCATGGGAGGGCTGCCATCTGCCTTGAAAGGAAGTTCTCTACTCTTTAATACTTTGTGCAGACACTTTCAGTGCTGCACTCTGCACATGCTCAAGAATACTTTTCTTTAATAGGGCTTATTTCATAGCTCCTTCTTTAAAGAAGGGCATGACCCTAGTAAGAGAGAAGGGATTCTAAATGGGGTGATGGTTAAAGAAGAAGAGGGGTGGGGAGGAAGATAAAGCTGCAAAACCAAGACTGCAAATGTTATCTACATGCTACAGATGTAAACTGGTTTAAGCCGTCATTCCCTTGCGCGCCTCCCGTTCATCCCTGCACATTATCTCCTAACTAAGCTATGCACACAGAGCCATTTAGAGCCGTTAGACTGAATGGTAGGCTGCTTTCATTAGCCCGTAATGAGCCATCGAAAATGCCTCCCTGGTGAGTTGGCCTCATTCACAGCACAGTGGCTGGTGGATGCGTGGGCACCTGAAGATGCCACGTTGCCCAGCCTCCCCAGGATGTGGCCTCCCTGACCCAGAAACTGGAAATCCTGTCATCATGTATATCAGTGTTCCACAACCTGTGGGTCACGGCCCCAATGGGGTTGCATTGGGTGGGTTGCAGCAGCCTTTCAAAGCCCATGCAAGAGAGGGCATGGACCCAATCCCAGATGGGACTGCCTGGTCAAAACTGAGTTCTTAATAAAATCCTGCACAGCCTCTTCTCACTGCCTTGCCCCACAGCTCCTCAGGATGGCCCTGCTCAGGGGTGTTGTGAAGACACAAGGGATTGTGAAGGGATTGGGTGTTGTGAAGACCCACCTTGAGAGTTGAAATGTGAAACGTAATGTGTGTGACAATCACACCTGAAAGGTTGCAGAACAAGCAGCGTCCAACAGATATTTTTTCTGACCTGGTTGACCAAGTGCCTCGAGCATGGCAAGTGTGTAGCACCCCTGAAAATACTGCCAGGTTGCGTTGCTTGTGGAACTGAGCCCATCCTGGATCTCTCACATCCTTTCCAATTAGGTTTGCCAACTGATCAGAAAACATGCTCCTGTGTTTTTCACTGCAGCCTGATCTGTCAGCATCCACTTTTCATGACATGGAGAAAAGCACCATCGCCTGCTTATATTTGCACATGAAATTGCTATTAAAGGCACAGCTGCAGCAGCTGGTTGAAAAGTTGGCAACGTTTTTTAAACATGCACGTGTGCGCACGCACACACACGCACACACACGCACACACACACATGCACGCACATGCACACAAGATGGAATTTCATAAACCCAGAGCCAGAATGATCCTCCCATCTTTGAAGAGTCTTAATTGGTTCTTTACAGTGGCAGCCATGCCGTAATTAATCTTCACACAGCCCTGCCCTGCATTAGCTCCTGTTTTACATGCTAATTGACAGCATTATGTCACCAGGACCTCTGCCCCGGCCGCCTCACCCTAGAACAGCTCAGCAGAGACAGAAGAGGAATGCCAAAAGGATTCCTGTTTCCTATCTTGGCTCCCCCACATATAGATACCGATCACAACAGGCCTGAGACTGAAAGTCTGGGAGGTTGGATAGAGAGCTCCTGATACTGCCAAATCTTGACCTCCTTATGCAATGATGAGCCGCCCCCCCCACTCCTCCTGCTCTCCAATGTTTGCCCCTCCATATTTCCTCTCTGTCCCCCTAATCCTTTACCAATCCAGAGAGTGGGAGGCGGAGGAGGAGGAACGGTGGTGGCAAGTAGGCAACAGAGATGAGCTCCTCCCACCCACTTGCTGCCTGAGGCGACTGCTTTAGTTGGCCTCATGGATGGGCTGGCTCTACACACCTGGCCTGTTCAAGACCTCTGAGGTGGTACTCCAAATGTCTTTACTTACTGGTGTGCCAGCCACCGCCTCTGCTGCTGCTGCTGCTCTGCTGCTGTTGTAGTGGCAGCAGCTGCAGCTACAATAGTGCAGAGGGAATAAAAATCTTGCTGTCTGCATTTGAAGTGGAATGGATAGGAAGAGGACGTGTGAAAGAAAGGATAGAGTTATGCTAGAGTCTTTCAGATGCTCAGAGACTCTCTAGTCCCGGAGTCTTCAAATTCTGGCCAGCGGGCTATATCCAGCCCTCCAGCCCACTGGTTCCCCAGCTTCTTCCATCTTTTGGGTATACAGACATGCCCTGGTATCCGCTGGGGTTCCAGGACACCAGTAGTTTTGCTGCAACAAGGTATAGAGATTTGTTTAATGCTCCCTTTCTAATAGGTGTCCCAGTATCCATGATATCTGTGGATAATTGAAACAGTGGATACTGAATCAGTAGATACTGGGGTACCTCTGAATACAGTATTCAGTCGCTAGAGATGCTGAATGTAATGCAATGTAATGAAAACAAATTATTCCTCTAGTAGTACCTCTAGTGGCTGAATGGGGTATATATTCGGTATATCCCAGCATCAGTATATACCTCATTCAATGATTTAAATTAAAGTCTATGTTATACTGAGCAGAAACTCTGGGGGAAAAAGTTTGTGATTTGTGACGTAGGTTGCTTGATGCTTTTTCAAAATCTTTTCCCCTTTCTTTCTGCACAAATCAGTTTTGCCCCCTGCTCCCCTCCTCCTTCTACCCCCACCCACTTATCTACATCTGAGGTCAATCAAACCTCAGCACATCAGTTCTCCAAGTATGTATGTATGTATGTATGTATGTATGTATGTATGTATGTATGTATGTATGTAT
>JAJKFI010000087.1:2421931-2461568 GCA_029204185.1 Lerista edwardsae
ATGGATGGATGGATGGATGGATGGATGGATGGATGGATGGATGGATGAGATAGTGTGAACCCCAGTAATGAGTGAGGGAAGAAAATACGACAATCTTGGACTTAGCACACCATCTGGAAGGACTCACAGTTGGAAGCAGAAGACATTTCCACCTTCCACCTGCAAAAGCCGACTTTTGGAATCTTCCAGAATGAGCAGCACCTGCCCTCATATGACACCAGCATCCAATGTATGCTGCCTTCTACTGAGTCTGACCGAACAGTCAGCCTAGCCCAGTGTTGCCTGCACTGACTGGCGGTATCTAAGGCAAAAAGGAACCTTTCCTAGCCCTACTGGAAGATGCCAGGTTTTGAGGTGGCATACAAGCAGGTCCAGCCTATCCATGAGGCCAACTGAAACAGTTGCCTAAGGCAGAGGTTTGGTGGGGGGTGCCCATCAGTGTGCAATCAGAGGCTGTGTGCATTTGTGCGTGTATGTATGTGTGAAGCCTGCTGGGTGGAACATTCCAGCAGAGGTGATTGGATCATTTGATCACCCTGAGACAGAACGAAGCAACTTCAAAGGAGAAGTTGGGTGCAGTGGCTTAGCTAAACATTCTGGCACCCGGGGCCACAAAATTTTTAACCCTCCAGATGTTAACAGCCCCAGGGGCCAGATGCCCAGAACGTCACCCTGGACTTCTGGCATGCCTTCTAAGACTGGGGCGGGTGTGTACCCCCCAGGGCCTGGTACCTAGGGCAACTGAGCCCCCTGGCCCCCCTTAGATGCGTCATTGCCAGGGTATCTGCACTCAAGTCTTTGCTCCAGCAATCATGTGACCAGCCCAGACTCATGCAGAAACATAGGATAGAGTGCAATGCAGAGGGGTCCATCATAAGGCAGGTTGTCTGTATCAATGCACATTTCCAATGCAAATCTTTTCAGGGGTGTAGGAGCAAATGTATCCCTCTCATTCAGGAGAAAGTGTGTGTATCTATCAGAGATTTGGGGACCACTGCGACAGCTCCCTCAGGGCAACCCCATAGCAAGGCACCCCATCTTCACTGCCCTCTATCAGGCGCCCGGTCCAACCAACTTCTTCTCCTGCTGCTGCCATAAACCTCTCACTTATGGGGATGGAGTTATGGCCTGATGCCTCCATGTTGACATTTACGTGGCGCTTTTACACCCTGAAATTACAATGGTCGCTGGCAGCTCCCAGGTACTGAAATGGGGGAGGGCTGGTGCTTTTTTTTAATGGGCTCCTGCTTCACTCAGGCAGCACAGGAGATTAAATGTCACATCAGCTGCCAAGTGGGAGCGCAGCCGAGAAACTGTGGACACATTGAGCGGGTGTATGTGCAAGTGCCTGCATGCACAGGGTTTGTGCAAAGGATCCTGATTAGGGCTGGAGGAGAGGACTGCTGGGGGGGGGAGCATCTGGTGTTGTCTCTGCAGTTTCGCTTTGTTAGAAAGATGGGCAGAGAATTTGGCAAAACCAGGCTGAGAACAAAAGCCTGCCTATCAGTCATGCCTACAGTTACCACCTTTTCAAGTGGTGCTGCTCCTGCATCCTGAACAGCCACTTGTTTGACCTTCAGAATTGTCTTAGCGGTGATGCTTCTCTCAGCATGAGGATATTCGGATGGGAAAAAACTCCAAAGGCAGGGTTATCTCTCTGGCCACCTGCAGAGTGCCTTTTCTCTGTGAAGGCAATGCTGCCTCACCTGGCCCCACTGCAGCCTGCCTAGTATGGTCATGGCCACACGGGAGTCTACAGTAGCTAAAAAGAAACTTCAAGGTCGGAAGCTGTCAACCTCCAAATCCCAGGTGCGGAGGCTAAGCAACAGGGAATGGGCATCTTCTTCATACCATGCTTGTGAGTTTCCAGGGGCATGTTGCTGGACTGCTATTTAATTGGGAGGCAGGCTGCCAGACTCAATGGATGGTCTCACCCAGGAAGCCAATTCTTATTTGGGGGTGTTGTGTTTATTCAGTTCTTGGGGGGGGGGGAAGAAACACTCAGAACAGGCACAAAGGCACTTGTATATCATGTATCCCTGGAGTAGCTCCTAGAATTTGAATCAGGTTTCAGAGTGAAGTTTTGGAAAGACTCCCTATTTATTGCCCAGGGACTGCAGACTTTAAAGGAAAATACCCCGGAAGATAGCCAGGCTGCCGGATTAAATGCATCCCCAAACCTGGGATTTCTGTAGCAGGGCCTGGTGAATTCACAAGACTGCTAATGGGGGAAAAGCACCTTTAAGTGGTGGTTCTCTTATATATAGGAGGAGAAGGGCAATTGTCTCAGCCCAGTGCAGTAGCGTCATGGGGGGGGCAGGGTACTAAGTTTTACAAGGTGCCTTACCTTGCCATGTAAACTGCTCCTCTGGCTTGTAGCCAGTCCTCTGCGAGGAAGAGAAACGGTGAGGAAGAGGAGCGCGTTGCATGGCAAGATAAGGCGCCTTGCAAAATTTAGCGTCCTCCCTCCTCCAGGGATGCTAGTGGCCCAGCGTCTTTTTCCAGAGGCTGTTTGCTGGTGTATCTTTCTGTCTGAGATTGTGTTTTTGTGTGTGTGTGTGTGTGTGTGTGTGTGTGTGTCCTTTTGTCTGAGATTGTGAGTCCCTTTGGGCAAGGGAAGCCCAAATGTTTATTCTTCTGTGTCAGCCATTTTTGCAAAGATTTTTGTTGCTCATCATAGTAATAGTAACAGTAATTGTAATAATGAGGACCATTTGATCAGTCGAGGTGGGGTATGAATGGAAAATAAATGGAAAAAGTTAAGTCCTGCAAATCACTACCAGGCAGGGACCAATGGGTTGTGTGATAGGTTTGAAATGCTTCACTTCTCAGCCTTTCCCCCAACACTTGCTCTCAGGGCCCCTACCCTGCTCATCATCCCTCCCTGCGCATTGTTTGTGGCACTGCCTGGGGAAGTGATGCTCTTCTGATGCTGTTTCATCCAGGTTGTCTGCTGATGCCAAGACAGCATTCTCTCCCCCCCCCCAAATGACAAAGAACAGAAAAAAAATCTCCCCAGCCAATTCCTAATTAAAGTTTATGCAAATGATCGCCCTCCGCCTGCGCCTGTCCAGGGAGCGCTGGGCCAAGGATGGATTGAATTGGCAGGTGCTAAGAATCCAGGCTGGCCCTGGCTCTGGCTCTGTGCAATGATAAGTAGGCATTAGGAAGCAGGAGGGTGGGCACGTGGCAGCGGGTGGCACTAACAAGAGCAGGCAGGCTGCACTGGTGCGGTAATCGGCTACCTGACAGTATGCTGTAGCGGATGCAGTTTATTCCTGACACAAATTCACCAAAGCCAGGCTGACTCAAATTGGGTCAGGGGCTGGCAGGTGGAGATGGCCATGGTCTGGGACAGAGAGGCTGCCAGGCTGTTACTATTACTATGATTATGATTAGCAACAGAAATCTTTGCAAAAATGGCTGGCACAGAAGTAATAGTAACAGTAATAGTAATAATAATAGTAGTAATGAGGAGCACTTCAACTTGCAGCGGGAGATCCCATACCAGGCTGACACTGGTATCTCCAAGCTAGGCGTGGTGGGGCTTTAAGGTCCTCTGAAACGAAGGTTGCTGGCCAACTCTCAGGCAGGCTCTAACACTCCATTTGGCATCATTGACTCAAGCTTGGTGTTTTGTTGAGCAAACCATTCAGTCCTGATGTGTGAGCAGCTGCCCTCCAGAGAAGTGCCAGCCCCTCTTCCCCCATTCTCCAATGTTCTAGCTCAGCAGGCTCCCCTCCCCTCCACATTCCCACTTCTTCTCTGTCTCCTCTTATTTTTCCGATCCAAAGAGGAGGAGGAGCAGCAGTGGAGAGAGATGGGCTTCCTTCAGCAACTGCTTCCTGATGCAACTGTTCCAGCTGGCCTCATGGATTGGCTGGCCCTGATAAGAGACCAGGACCCAGGTGAGACAGTGGGTGGCTATACTCAGAGGGTGTTGGGGAAGTTGGAGCATGACATCAAGTGGCAGAATATTCTGCTTTGTTGTCCAGGCAGACACAGAAAACCTCATTCCTAGTTAGTTATTCCAGGAATAGGCTCTCTGCCTGAAGCAGCTGCTTCAGTTGGCCTCGTGGATGGGCCGGCCCTGGACACCAGACAGGTTGTCCACACGCAGAGTCCCTGTATGGTCTGTGCACATTTTTGGCTGCACCATGGCTGCAGCAGAATGAGATGGCAGAATGCACTGCACTGCTATAGGCGAGAGATTCCATTTCTGAATTGCTCCCTGTATTACGAAAAGCTAAAATGTCAAGGAGAAACCATTCCAAGCCCACCCATTCCCTCCATGCTCTGCTAATTTTCTACTGGCATGGAGTTTTTCTAGTTTTTTTTAAATATATAGAAGAGAATACCCATAAATGGGATCTCCCACTGCAAGTTGAAGTGGTACAGTTCACCCTATTACCACTCTGTTCTGCTGCATGTGCAGATTCAATGGAGATGTGATCCATTTGTAGGTTACATGACCCACCAATGGAAGACCATTGTTTTAGAGAGAGGAAGATCACCTTCACCATTTGCATCTTGCATATCGAAGCCGGTTTATGAGTTTAGCTCCCGATTCCGAGGCAACTGAAGCTGACAGAGTTATGCCCCTGTTCTCTCAATCAGCCAGCGTTTTTCAGCCATGAATGCAAACATGCTGGCTTGTTAACATTGGCAGAGTCGAGCGATGTAACCAGACTGCTCAAAAACACCAGCTTTAAAACATAAAAGGAGCAAGCAAATTCATGCAAAGAAGGCTCCATCAATGGATATGGTAGCGAAGAAAGGAACCTCTGTACTATGTGTCCGTCAATCTCTGGATTCTGGGGACAAACAAAAAGAGATGTTCAGTTCCATCATGCCCTGCTTGTTGCTCCATGGAGACAGAATCCTGGACTTCGGTCTGATCCACTAAAAAAAGACCATTTCTTTTGAACAAAAGGAGATAATAAAATCCTATAAAGAGATTTCTGCAATATGCAAACTTGAAATGCAACTATTTGATTGTCTGTTATCTTTACCCACTAATCCAGCAGTTCTCAAACTGTGGGTTACGACCCACCAGTGGAATGCAACATGATTTTTGGTAGGTCACGAAACTGACAAGGAAAATGGATTAAGCCCTAAGGGAACTGAAATACTCATGTGTAGGTGAGCGTGCCTTTGCTCTTATTGAAGGGCAAGGGAAGGGGAACACAAGGCCACTGGGATGGTCCCAATCTGATGAACATGGAGCTCAACAAATGCTCCAGGGGGTGGTTCCCCGCCCTTGCACCTTAGTGAAAAGGATAAAAACAGAAGCTTGAGCAGCTGGTAAAATGAAATTTTTTAAAAGTCTCGTAAAATTAGATGGGTCACAACAGCGTCATCTTAGAAAGTGGGTTCTGGTGCTAAAATGTTTGGGAACCACTGCACTAATCAATCATCTAACAATTCTCCCTCAAAGATGTTCCTAAGATCCTGACCAAAAAGGACACTTTTGTTTACAAACTGCAGGTTGCCTATGTCTCTCTAGCAGTGAGTTTTAGAGTGGTGGGGCCACAGCCCAACAGGCCCTGCTGTGATCTCCAACCCTGACCTCAAGCAGATTCTAGGCAGATTCTCTTCATCAGATCTTAACAGGAGGCTGTGTCTTTAGGATATTTGCAAGCAAGGAATGTTGGTGATGCCTCTGTCCCTCACTGCTAGGGCTGTTACACCACTAGGCAACAGCAGCTCCAGGGTTACTACAGCACTGGTGCCTGCTAACCAGAAGGTTTTTTTATGCAGGATGCTCCAGCCATTCACAATCTGTGCCATGTTGTGAGGCACTGGCCGGGCCATTGCGGGCTGCCTGCTGCCCTGGCAGAGAAACCATGGTGCAAGCCCCCCCAAGCAGCAGAAGGATCAGCACAGCGGGCAAAGCTGCAGCTCATGAAAAGCCCTCCCATCCCCCATGGCTCTCTTACTGCTATTTGGAGTCTCACATTTGACCTCCGAACCTGGAAGTGAATGGTGGCGATGTCACCGCAGGATTCATTCTTTTGCATCACAGTCATTCGCTTCTTGATTCAGAGGGCATTGTAGCTCCAGCAGGTTTGGGAATTGCTGCCTTACCCCAAATCCTAGATAAGGTATTCATCCATGCATCCATGAGAGCTAGAAACTTGCTTTGTTTTTAAAGACTGAGATCCTCAGGAACCCAAATTCTGGGTTCAGTTCCACAACCTGCAGGTTTTCTGTTCTCCTGCAGAACAACAGCATCTGCTAGGGCCATCTAAAAATATGCCATCCCTTGTCCCAGCCCTTTCAGGGATCAGGAAATGGCGCCCCCCTCTACCCCTGTCCTTCCAACCTCCCTTTCAGCATAGCTCTCCTAAGCCAGGGCTGGATTAATATTCATGCGACGGCTCTCCGGGAAGCATTTGACCTTGTATGTTGTGCGATTCTCCTTGAATTGAACAGTCATTTACCCACTGACACTTGTCACATGTCGTCTCAATGGGCTCCCTGGAGCATCAGGGACGAAGGCAGAAATGACAAATGATGGATGACAGATCAAACACAATGTTTTGAAATTACAGTCATGTACCAGTAATGGAGCCACCCTGCAGAGGGGCTGGGACACGATGGGCGAGGGACTCGGCAGGCAGCACACCTCTCTTGGCGCAGGGGGGGTGGGGACCTCAGGACCCCCAGCAGAGGAGGGACTTGTCTGGGTCGGGTTGCCGGAAAGTACAGTGAAGGAGGAAGACATCAGCCCAGTATGTTTCACAGCTGGGCTGCTGTGTAGAGCCATCCTTAATTTGTATAGGGCCCTCCTCCACTGCCTTCCTCCTTCCCCATTCCTGGCAGTAAACATATAGGATCAAAATAAGGGAAGACCTCAAAAAGGCCGTCCGAACAAGTGTATTGGAATTATTTATGTATTCTTGAAGCATTTGATCAGAGCCTTCCTCAGACATCCTGATCAAGATGTACACTACATCAGTAGCTACAATCCTACACACACTTTCCTTGGAGTAAGCCCCACTGGACACAATGGGACCTACATCTGAGTAGCTATACACAGGATTGTGCTGTAAGACTAGTCCAGAAGCCTCATAAGTGTTTGCAGTGTGGTGGAGGGGGCAGCGCCAACACTCCCACTGGCGCCAGGGGAAATAGGTGCTCCACCTGACTTACTGGGGAGTCGTGCCAGCCCTGGGGGGGTGCAGGGAGCCCACAGACCCCTCTGCAGGCCTCCTGCACCTTCAAAATGCCTTGCATCACAATCACAACCCACTTCCAGGTTTTCTGTTTGAGATTGTGAGCTTTAGGGACAGGGAGGCTACCACCAGTTTAAGTGGGTGTCCCCCAATGTGAGAGAATTTGTTTTTGTCTGTGGAACTCCCTGCCCCATGGCATCTGGCCATGCTCTTTTGTTTTTATTTCTCTGTGTTTGCAATTGCATAAACCCCTATCTTCTTTGTAGAGGACAAGACTAAATGGTGATAGCTAAAATGGAACCTCCATGTTCAGGCACGGTGGGAAGTGTGCGTGTGGGGGAGGAAATGCTGCCTTCATACTGTGCCTGCGGGCTTCCCCAGAGGCATGGGTCTGGCCTTGGATGGAAATGAAACATTGGACTAGTGGGTCTTTGATTTGATCCAGCATTTCTCTTTTTTCTTAATGCCAAAGACTCGCTCACTCCAGCCAATTACCAACCTGGCTAAATTACGAAAGGCCCTTTTGCACTCCTGTGAAGGAGTCTCCGTGAAGGAACCGGTGGTTTCTCTGCCTACCAGATGTCCGCAATTCTAGCCAGGTGGCTGCGGCATCCCTGCGCTTTCACATTAATTAAATGTGTTTTTTTTTTTTACAACCCATTGAACCTTGTTTATGGCCTTCCTGGGACGCCTGACATTAGCACGGTTAACAATTGCACGTGGATCCACGTGCTTGGCTTGATTGGGCTGAGCTGTCAGACCTGAGGAACAGCGGGGCAGAATACAGCAAGAGGCAGCCCCCCCCCCATGCTCCTGTCCTACAAATGATAATGTTATTTGTTTTTCCCTCCCCCACCCCTACCCCTGTGCCGGAGAAAACTTTCCTATTGTTTTAATACCAGGGAAAGCTGCCTTGGTCAATTTCCTTTGTCGTGCCATTGCAGAAGCTTACCTCTGTGTAAGGGAACAATTGTTCCCTTTTCCAGGGGAGACTTCTGCAATTGTCCCCCCCGCCCCGCATAGGATGCAGAGGTTGCAATTTTGGTGCCTCTGTATGATGGGGGGGGGGGGAGAATGGATCGGATTTGGCTGAAAGTGGTTTACATAGCTAAACAAACAAACGAATGCTTCCCAGTCCACAAAGGGCTCCCAATCTAAAAAGATGCAAAACCTTCATATGTAGCCATTGAAAAAGATGCAGTGCTGGGGTAAAGAGGAACATCTGCTCTTAGCCTTACTTTCCAAAATAAACAGATGGGGCGAGCCCCATCCATGTATACCAGGGGCCAGCAAATTTTTTGTTTTAAAGGGCCAGCACTGTTGTTCCGTGACGACAACATCAAATCACTGCCAAACTTCTGGGTTGCTGAGCATCCGGAAGTGGCACCCTCCCAAGCCAAGCTCCACGCGGGCTGGGTAATTTTGGCTGGCAGGCTGGATCCAGCCTATGGGCTGAAGGTTGCCGACCCTGGATGAACACTATTCTTTAGAGCCGTGGCCTTCAGCTTTTTTAATAAATAAATAAATAAATAAATAAATAAATAAATAAATAAATAAATAAATAAATAAATGAAAGAAAGAAAGAAAGAAAGAAAGAAAGAAAGAAAGAAAGAAAGAAAGTTTTAGACTGGAGAGCCCAATGTTGATCCTGCCCCTTCCCAGGTCCGTATCCGCCCACTCCCTGCTCCCAGCCCCATTCACTGTAACCAAATATCCTTATTAGAGAGAGCAGAAAAAGTCGCCTTGAAGCCTGGCACTAATGAGAGCAATTTGAGCACAATTTCTAAGAACCTGAGCAGGACTCGTACGTGATCTCCTGGTACCTGAAGGGGTACATCAGATGCCTCCTCCTTTACTTAGTGGTGCTCTTCTCCAGTGGTCTTCAACCCTCTTCAATCCCATAAGTTGCTGCGACCCCAAAACTGAGGTTTCGCAAACCCGACCTTGGGGTCCCGACCCCAAGGTTGAAGAACACTACTTTAGAGGAAAGATGAGGAATTAATGGGCCTGCATTCAGCATATTTGCATCGTCTAGCCTTTTTCCCTTTGCTGCTTTCTAAAATTTATTCTAGGGAATGGTAAAGAGACCAAAGCAATGCTCCCCAGCCCCTGAAAATCTCACACAGTCCTTTCTCTGTTTTCATAGATTCAGCAGGCCGCTGCTCATACTCTTTTGAGCATCACTTTGCACCCATGAGACCTAGACACTTGCTTTTGTCAAAATGAAAGTTGGAGTTCTTGAATACGACACTCCTGCAGATCCACAGTCCCCCTGAAACCATGATGGGGCCTCTGTGTCTTCTTGATTCCAGGATTCCTCCCCTCCAGGCACCCAGGAGATTCCAGAGCCTCCAGATCTCACTGGATCTCTGCTCTGTTTTCAGCCTCCCTCCCTCCCTCCTTCCCGGCCACCCCCGCCGCCCGCGTAATTCCAATTCAACGGCTCTCCCTGCGGAGCTAATGCATTTGTACAGCAATTTCCACAAACAGAGGAGATGACAGATTGCATGTCTCCCTCCTCCCACCCCACCCCCCAATGCTTCTATAGCTGAGCCAGGAATGTGCAGCCGGGGAGGGAGGAGGGCAGAAGCAGGCAGAGGCCAGAGCTGTTGGTGGATGGAGCCGTGTGATTGCAAAGCCATTTGGAGGGCGGGGGGAGGGCCATGGCTGTGGGTTTCTCCCCAAAGTGGCACAAGCCAAACCTAGGTAGCACAAGCCAGTTCTTCAAGGCCTGCCATCCCCCTGGCCTTTAAGGGAACAGAAGCAGTACTCCACCACCAAGACTGAGACCTCTAGGGTATGCGTGAAGCATGAGTAAAAGAACATCACCTCTGTTGAGTGTGGGACACCCCACTGCCAAACACTGATTGGGCTATCTCAGTTTTTTTTACCCAACGTGTAATTAACCTGTGGAACTCCTTGCCACAAGAGGTGGTGATGGCGTCTGGCCTAGGTGCCTTTAAAAGGGGATGGGGACAGACTTCTGGAGGAAAAGTCCATTGCAGGCTACAGGTCATGATGGGTGGTGCAACCTCCTTATTTTAGAGGACTCCCCCAAAGCTGTGCCCCAGTATTGTGATTAGCTTCATAATTAGCTCTTACCTGGTTGCTGCTCAGGGCATGACATAAGGAAGATTCCTTATCACTTGCCCTTCTTATCCTCACAGCAAGACCTGTGTAGGCGAAGAGAGGAAGAGCAACTGTCCCGGTGTCATCCAGCAAGCTTTGTGGCTACATGAGGATTTCGGCCTAGGAGGGCACGGCTGGCCCATCCATGAAGCCACTTGAGATAGGTTGCATCAGTGGCAGATTGTGAGGGGTCTGAGGGGTGGGGTGGATTCAGGCAGGGTGCCTTTCACCCCAAGTCTGCCGCTATGGCCTCCCTCTGACCCACTGCCAATCAAGAAGCAGAAATCATTCCCTTCCTTACCATGCACTTGGCAATGTCCCTGCAAATAAAACCAGAAGTTCTGCACTTCTGGGTTTACAGCAGTTCACAAGCAGCACAGTCAGGGTTTGGCTTTTCATTTTTTTCATTTTTCTCTGCAGCACAGTAGCAGCAGACCCCAGACTGCATCAGGCAGCATTTCAGGTTGCTCTGCCCCTAGACCGGAGTCTCCCCTTTCCTGGACCCACCCCCTACTGTGGGTCTGTGGCCCACTCAATTTTTGGTGGTTTAAGGAACTGACAAGGCAGATAGGCTCTGTGCATCAAGGTTAAACAACAGCTACATGGGGAGGGGAGAATGGTAACTATAGCTAGAGAGGTTTGAGCTGCTGCAGTAAAGTGAAACTTTTTTTTAGGTGGTTCCCAATGCTAAACAGTTTGAGAACTGCTGCTGCCCTATACCATGCTGGCTCCCCATCAGTTCACACCCCTTTCCTAAGCTCTGCCACCCTCAATGATCACCCACCTCCTTTTCAGTGTCCAGTGTGAGAGTCTCTCTATTATGTCCTTTCCTGGAGCTGGGGAGTCACTGACTCCACCCACCCACCCAAGAAAGTACCTAACTAGCTTGCCTTGGCCACGGTAGAGGTATATCAACCAGATCTGCTGTTCGGATAAAGCCAGCTCCTTCCACAATTCAGCCTTAAGACAGAGATCACGTTTTAATTGTCTGAAGCCACGTAAGGTCACTGCTTCCAAATCCTTCTCAGGATCACCCAGGAGGAAGGGAGGGGGAGGCTGAAGTCTCTTGGCAGCTGGGTTGGGTCTGCTGCTACAGACTCTCATTGGAATGCCTCACACTTTGCACTCCAGTCCAGGTTTCTTCCGATCTGTGACCAGGCCTGCACATGTTCCCCCAGCAATGTGATAGGCTTATGAAATCATGACCGCAAATCTAGATTGACTCCTTTATTCCAGATTAAACTGTCCAAAGTATCTCACAATGATTCAATTAGAATTAGCTCCAGGAAAATAGAGGGCAGTCAATTCTTTAAATAGGTAATCGGCCACCCCAATCACATAAACAAGAGATCAATAAAATGTGTAGAGGGAAATGGTATCTGCAGTTGCCTGCACTCATCTCATCTACTCTTGACATTCTTCTACGCAGGGCTGGCTCAAGATCTCCAGGTGGTTGAAGGCAGGCAGCATACGAAACGCTGCCCTGCCTTACCTGGTGATGTGCTAGCCTCTGCTCCTTTTACTCTCCCCAGTGGAGGAGGGGGATGAAGCAGAAGAGGAGGAGGAGGAGGGTGGAAGAGATCATAGAAGACATTCTTGCCTGCCACTCTCCTTTCCATTCCTCTTCCGCTCAATCGCTCTCTTTCCAATCCAGGGAGTGTGAAGGAGGAACACTGGAGGTGAGTGATTTGCCAGAGGTGGGTGCCACTGCCGGTCTCATGCCTGAGGTGATCGCCTCATCTGGCCTCCTGGGCAGGCCAGCACTACTTCTCCCCCTTTATTACCTCCTACAAGATATATCAGTCCAACTGAGCTTGCCTGATACAGGGCCAGGCCATCCATAAAACATTACAGCCAATTGAGGCGTTTGACTCCAGCTGGCAACAGTCTGCCAGGGTGTGCCTGACTCTGCTGGCCCATCCATGCCCACTGCCCTTTCTTCCCCTCCCACTCCCTGGGTGTGAAACGAAAGAGGGGAGTAGAGCAGCTGGACGGACGTGTGGAGGAGAGGATCTGTCTACCCCATCACTCTCCCGTCTCCTGCTCTGCCCCATTTCTTTCTTTCCCTTTGAATCCAGGGGGCAAGAGGAGGGGCAGGGAAAGTTGCAGCTGGGATGCTGCTGGATAAGCAGGGCGGGACAGCATTTAAAGCATCGCTTCTGGTGTTCGGCGGACTTGGACCAGCTCCAGTCACGCCTCTGCTGGGACACCCAAAGGCAGTGCATCAAGCTATGATGATCCATAGCCATTGAGAGACTCCTCCACAAATCTATAATGCTTTTAAAAGCCCATTTAAACCAGGCCACCATTAGCCCATCCAAAGACAGCAAACGCCATACTTTCATCATGTGTGGTGTGAAACATGACTTCTTTTAGCCAGTTCTGAAACGCAAACCCAAGATGATTGGGACACACACACACACACACACACACACACACACTCTTAACCTAGAGTTAGGCCTGCACAAGTGACTTGTGCCAGCTCAGGAGTGTTGCAAACGCACCATTAAGCACGTTTGCACCACTCTTGGAGTCAGGGAGACTTGTGCATGAACATGTGCTACCCTCCCTGACTCTGAGAATGGTGCAAACATGCTTTACAGTGCATTTGTGATGCTCCTGGGCTGCCACAAGTGTCTTTTGCCAGCCTGCCTAACCCAAGGTTAGGATTGTGTTGTCAGTCTGTTTCCCCTCCCAAACGTCTGCTTTTATGACATGAACTTCTCTGTACTGTATCACCTTGACATTCAAAATAGTAAGCTCCTTGGGGCAGAGATTTGTCCATAAGTAAAGCTTGCTTTGTAAAGTATTATAGACTTCTGGGCTGCTGCATAACTTTTAAAAAATCCTAATCCATACAATGTGATCTTTAAGTCCCTTACAGCGGTACCCGGACCTTGACTCTCCTTTGGCTAGGTTTCCCCTCAGCTTTTTTTTTTGAGAGAAGGGGGGGGGGGGGGAGGGTAGAGGAATAGAGGTCCTGCCAGCCATTTTGAAAGCAATGCCTCTCCTTGGCCAGTTTGGCATGCTTTAAGCCTTTTGTTCCCCTATTTTATGCGCACATGTGAGAGAGAGGAAGAGAGAGAGAAAGAGAGATAAGGGAAAAATAATTACAGCTCATTCCTGAAACTACAGGATTCTTTTGAAGCAAAATTACTCAGGAGTCTAAATTCCCGGCCTGCTTGAAAGAGCCTTGTTCAAACAACACAAGAGAGGGAAAAGAAAGAGCTGCTGCCGTGTGTGGCAGACAATCGGAGAGCTGCCACAGAGGAAAGCGATGACAAAGCCAAAGCCCGGCTTGCCGGAGGAGAGGCGGGCTCTGAACACGCAGCCGCTCTTGCCCAGGCAGCTGTGTGGTATAAGCTGGACTGCCATCAGCTGTGGCTCCCCAGTGTGTGAGAGTGACAGTGAGATTGGAAGGGCGCCTCTCTCCGCTGGCTACTTGCTTCTTCTTACTCCACACTTCCTCTTCCTACTCCCTGGATTCGAAAAGGAAGTGGGGAGGATACTCCCCTCTCCTACACATATCCGCTTCTGCTCTGTTCCCCTCTTGTCAAAACCATAGGGTGGGAGGAGGACAAGCAGCAGAGGAAGTGCCCTGATGCAATGTTGAGTAAAGGGGAGTGGAATTTGGCGTGGCACAGTGCCATGCAAGGCACTGTGTGAATGAGTTGCCACTCAATATGCCAGCTCAAGTGCCAGCTTTGTAGAACCTACCAGTAAAGCCCTGTATGATTTGGGTCCAGAGTGGGTATCTCCTCCCATGTTGACCTGCTTGCCAGTTAAGATGGGGAGGCCCTACATATCTTGTGGGTGGCTACACCATGTGGCAGTGCCTAGCTAGGGAGCCCCTCTCTCAGAAGGGTCATCCACACTGCTGATCTAATTGTGTATCTTTCCACTGTGGATGGTCATGCTGATTTCTTTCATTTGTATTCTGCCCTGTCTCATGAGCTCAGAGCAATATATGGTGATTTTTTTCCTAAACATTAACAGTCCCGTTTCCAAGGGATTCACAATCTACAGCAATTAATGGTTTGGGGAAATAGAAGAGACTAGAAAAGGCCAATGGAAACCAAAGAGGAAGTGGAAGTGTAAACGTAAAATGTATTTACCACCACCACCACCCCCAAAATAATTCTTTCCCAATAACTAAATTTTGGTCTTCAGACATTTCTTGCTGGACTCTCTGCTTCTGTGTAGCTTTCCCCGCCCCTTTCATTGTTTTTGTTCATTGTAACTTGTATTATATTTTGATTTGATTGTAAAGCTGCTTTGAGTGCTTCATTATGGAAAAGTGGCCTATATAAATATCACTATAAACAAGCAGACAATCAAATAAATATGTATTGTTTCTGATGCGGATAAGCTTTCCATGCAGGAAAAACTACAATGTATGAACAGTGGCAGCTGCTATTTTTAATGGAGAAAAGTTTGGGTCCTTGAATACAGATCTACAGAACTTATCTGCCCAGGATTCTGGCCATCATGCCTCTGTTTTTGGTAATCCCGTACAGGTGGAAGAGGACACCCCTATCTGGGTTGCTGCTTGTGGTTGGTAGGCTGTGTTCAGCTTCTTGCCTCTCTGGGGCAAGGCTGGCCCCAAACCTGGCACCTGAGATGGCATGACAAATGTGGCCTCCTTTACCTGTCATGTGCCAGTCCCTTCTTCTTCTACTCCTTGGATTCGCAAAAGGAAGAGGGGGGTGGAGTGGAAATGTAGAGGAGTGGAAAGTGGTGGGCTAGAGTGTCAGCGTTGTTCTAGTCTACGACTCTTCTCTCCTCCATGCTTCTTTTACTCCACCCCCTCTTCCAATGCAAGGAGCTGGAGGAGGAGCAATGGTGGCAAGTGGGCTGGTGGGGGGTGGGCATTCCTTGCCAAGCTGCAGCCTGAGATGAGCAGTTGGCCTCAAGGCTGCCTTGTTCTATAGCTGCCTTGCAGGCAACAAGTCAACAGGTAAAGCTGATTCCCCAAAACCTAGATGTAATTGACAACTTAGTCTATTAATTCCCTCATGTGGCAGGCCACATTCTGTTAAAGCCACATTCTCCCTCCCTCCCTCCCTCCAGGGCTATCCCAAGACCACAAACGTTGTAGTTACTTTATGCTAAATAAATAAAAGAGTATTCTCCTGCACCCAGACATTCCAAATTCCTTGCTGAGAAAAGTGGAATTCCACAAACTGCACATATTATGGAAAATTGGGAACTCCTGTTTTGCATAATTCATTCTTCAAATTTTGCATAATTCATTACTATATTGCTGGTCATGAGAATGGGGAAGGGGCGGAACTATGCAAAGTGCTGGAATGTCATCCCTAGCCGTCAGAAATCATTTTCAGCCCTCACTGGCTTTGGAGATGGCAGCAGGCATTGCTCCACACTGTCAAGCATCACAGTCATCAGGGCTAGAAACTTGCTCTGCTTTTAAAATGAGCATCTGAGATTTTCCAAGAAGCTGAATTCTATATCCAGTTCTCCAGACAGCACTTCCTTCCTGAAGAACCACTGCGTATTCACCACCCTTACTATGCATGTCAAGAACCCAAATCCTTAAACAAAAAAAGGATGACCAGCAGCCCTGTGTAGTGGTAGAGACATTATGCAGTAACTACCACCAAGAATCTTAAAAGCTATTTCTTCTTCTGCTTCATAATTCAATCTTGAATTCCAAAATGGACTTGTAGACTATGCTAAGAATTGTATCTCCCTTTCCTGCAGAAAGAATTTGCCCCCTCCCCACTGAAATCTAAATGAATTTTCTCCCCCCCCCATCTAAGTCTTCCTCTCTGTAAGCCGCTTGTGGGAATCTCTTTTTCCAAGTGACAGTGCAAAGGGGCCAGTGCTCCTTCTCCCCCTTCCTTTCATGGCCTGCACCTCCTGCCAGCTCCATTGGGCTGCAGGATTTGGTGGGGGGGGGAGGACAGCGGCTTTTGCTTCTGGCAGCAGAGGATGTGTTCTGCCAGGATCCAACATCACAGTCCCCATGCGGTTATGTGTGCTTGAGATAAGCAAGCTACTCAGAAATGGGGGGGGGGGCAGAGGGAGGGAAAAGCAATGCCGTTTGCCCCTGCCAGTGACGAGCGGGGAAGGGGGGGGGGGGAGTATGCAAAGGCTTTCATGTGAGTTCTCGTTATCCGGCACTGTCAATAATCTGCACCAAAAAGCAAGGAAATAAACATTCTGCCCCCCATTTTCTCCACTGAGAAAAACCAAGTTCTGTGACTTGTTTCTATTATGCAGATTAATCCCATCTGCATCTCATTGGCTTGTTTTGCATCATTTATTTTGCTAATATCAAAGGCCAATGAACCATAGAATCACAGAATGCTCAAGTGGGGAAAAAAGGTAATCTAGACCAACCCATTGCACAATGCAGGCAACCACAGCCTCCCTGACTGGTGGCCCTCCAGCCTCTGCCCTCCAAGGAAGGAGTGCCCACAACTGCACAAGGCAAAATTGTTTTGGTGCCAGAATGGTTACCAGCATTCCCTCCAAACTGCGCAGCTGGAATCAGGGTGCAGTTTCCAAAAGGGCACTCTGGAGCTCAGTGATTGTCATTGCCCTGTGCTCTGGAGCTGCCCCCCTCCCGCAGTTCCGTCGTTTTTATTCATTTTTCACATTTTTATACCACCCATCCTCCAAAGAGCTCAGGGTGGTGCACATGGTTCCTTCCCCTCCTGTTGTCCTCACAACAACCCTGCGAAGTAGGCAAAACTGAGAGATAGTGACTGGCCCGAAGTCACCCAGGAAGCTTTATGGCTGAGCAGGGATTTGAACCTGGATCTTCCTGGTTCAAGTCCAACTCCTGAACCACTACACCACCATGGCCCCTGTGAAAGTTACAGGGAACACTGGGTCTTAGGGTTAGGAAATTCATCCCCATTTCTAATTTAAATCTGCTTCCTTATAATTGCACCTATTGGTTCTAATCCTGCTCTCAGGAACCACCGAAAGTAATCCCTACTTCTGGGTGACAGCCCTGTGGATACTTGAAGATGGCTATTATAGCACACTTTGCAGGAGGAGGTGGGATTCGTGGCACTTGCATGCAGCCGTATCCTACCTCCCTTCCTACTCACTTTCCCTCCCTTATTCTCCTTGGTTCTGCACCAGCAAAAGACCCAAAGAAACCCATAGGGAACAGAAGTTCCCCTACCCTGAAGAGACCCCTGCAACAGCATCCTGGCTGTCGGATACAGCATGTACCTCCTTGGCATGCATGCAACAGTGGGGTAGATTGAGATAGGACTGGGGGCCTAACTCCCATTTAGGCAATCACCCACCTTTGTGATTTGTCCCCAGCCCATGCAGAGGTAGACTGCTCCTGGACCTGGAGGTTTAGCAGAGGTAATCCCTGCTAACTGGGCAAGAGGCACTTTTTCAGGTGGTGTCCTCTTATATTTAGCAGGGGGAGAGCAATTGTCCCTCTTCACCCCAGCACAGTGTCTTTCTCGTGGCTGTTGCTGGTGGTGTTCTCCATTCTCTTAGATTGTGAGCCCTTTTGGGGCAGGGAGCCATTTAACTTTAATGTTATTATTTGCCTGTAAACCGCTTTGCGAACTTCGTGTTGAAAAGCGGTATATAAATACTAGTGATTGATTGATTGATTGATTGAGGTTTGACTGCACTATCATAGCCAAGAGCAGTTGCTAAATCAACAGTTCTCCTCCTTGACTTTGTCTAAAACAACCTTCCCCCCCCCAAAGACTATCTTAGCTAGAGGCCATCTGTCATTGTCACACCACAAGAGTTATTCAGAGTAAGGTGCTTCCCCCACCCCACTTTGTCCCCTTTGACAATCTGGATCTCAAGCCTCAGTTGTCCTGGTCACAGGGCTTACAGAAAATCGTCACGGCACACCGATGACCTGTCCCGGCATGCTTCAGCTTGGCAAGCCTCCACGCCGGCAGTTGGGCCGTCTGTCGGCTGCACAGACGGGCAAAAAATGCCAGCTGCCGGAATCTGCCACGTTCTCTCATTGCACATTGCAATTCCATGTTTAAAAAATAAGGGAAAGAAGTTTCTCAGTGGCATCACGAGAGAGGGGACCCACAATGTACAGAGAAGTAGTGGGGTTCCTTTCCTCATGTGCCCCCAGCTGGAGGTGGAGGTGAATTCTTTCCCCCACGTTGTGTTCATGCGCCAACACTGCTATTGTATTGGCCCCCAAAGCTGCAGTTTTAATCCAGCAGTGCATTTCAAAATGGCCAGATGGATGTTTCTGTGCTCTCTCAATCAGGGCAAGGAGGCAAGAGTTCCTCCCTCGGAACATGAAGGTTCTATTATTCAGCAGTCCAGAGCTCTCTCATGATGCACAAGGTCCTTGTTATCAGAGGGTAACGGGGATCAAAACATTGACTTGGTTGGCCACTTGTGGTTCGCAGGGATTCTTTTTTCCACATGAAATCAGGGATTGGGACCGAAAGACTTGAAACAACCTCTGCCCAGCATATTTTGAAACTGCCCCAGCCACCCCTATGGGGGCTGACACAACTCCACGAGGCCCGTGTAGGATAAACTAGACTGGGGAACAGGGTTAGGCTCTGGCCTTTGTTCTGGAGGCCAGTCCCAATCTCTTCCCTATGCCAATCTGCCCGCCTCCCCAGCCCCAATCTGCCTTCCCCCTCTCTTGCCCTGCCCTCCCCAACTCCCATGCCGGCCAAACTTCCTTACCTTTTCCGGATGGTATGGGGCGTGTGGAACCCCAATCCCCCCACCCCGAGCCAACACACATCCCCCGAGCCAACGCACATGCATGCACTGGCTCAGCCTCCTCCCAAGTCATCACAAACATTCTTTACGGTGCATTTGCAACACCCCTGGGCTGGCTCAGAAGACTTGTACTGGCCCAAGTGCAATCAACGATTGCACGGTAAAGCAGCTCCACATGCCCCTGTGTTTATAGATCTTCATATGTTCAATACGTTCAAAAGTTAACAAGCAGAGCTTCTTCGCGCCATGTGTAATGGACCAGCAGAACACCCTGCACAAGACGACCACCAGTTTGACAGTTTTACAAGGATTAGACAAGTTCCATAAAAGTCACCCTGGCACCTAAGAAGAGAACCTCCATGTTCAGAAGCAGCATACCTCTGAACACTAGTTGCCTTGAGCTTCCTTTTTGGGGGCAGGAAAGGCAGGCAGCAAATCTCTTAAACAAACAACAAGCCAAGGTAGAAAATGGTACAGGATAGTTTTGTTCAAAATCATGACATTCGATTAGAAACACCCTTTGGAATGTAAAACCTCTATTAAATAGAACGATGGCAAATTGTTCCATATCATTAAGGCTGGAACAGCTTTGGATTATTAACCCGAAGCTCGATTGATGCAAAAATAATGAAAAACGCATTTATCATTTTACAAACAGAGAGAGATAAAATTGCTATCACTGTACAACACTCATCACCAACTTGTAGGGTGCAGTGGGGCTGGCGCAACCTCTACTGCAAGCTGTGGGCCAGGCAACGATAGCGAGGTAAGTAAAAAACATTTTTACTTGCTCTACTGTGCCATGATCCTCACTGGAGCAACTTGGATCTATGCCAGACTTTTGGTGGGCGTGAATCAGAATGGGTCCGGGGGTTGTATGTCAGGTCTGGGCAGGGGCATATTGGCAGCATTGCTGTGGCAGATGTCGGCCCCCACAGCCTGTCCTCGACACAACCTGGCTGCCCCCAATCCTCCCATGAAATGCCTGCTGCCAGCCTCTGCTCTGGTGGGGGCTCAGTGCCCTGTCGGTGTGCCCCTGGAGCTGCAAACCATTCATGCTGACAATCCCCCATGTGCTGTCACTGCAGCTTCTGCGCCAGTGCTCACAGAATGCAAGTTCTCTCAGCTCTCAGACAGGACAGGATTGGACCACTTGTGGCATAAATTTAGAAACCTCCATGAAATTAGGCAAATGAGAACAAACCATCCCAGGCTCAACCCAAGATCTTCTGCCACAGCACCAAATGCACCTCTTACCTGGTGGTGTGCCTAGTGGTGTGACAGCAGATACAAAGTGCCTTCAGATCCACTCACATCCAACTTGTCCTGCTTCACCTTCACTCTTGCTCCTCCTCAATCTAAAAAGGTAATGAAGTGGAACAGGAAATGCGGAAGAGCAGAGAATGATGGGCTAGAGTGTCTCCTTGAAGATGCTCTAGTCCACTACTCTCTTCCACTCTGTTCCCCTCTTTTTAAATCGGGTGGGAAGCAGCAGTAGTGATAGCTGCTGGGGGGCAAATGGTAGCACTGATCCCCCCCCCCATCACATGAGATGATGATATCAGTCTGTCTCATAGATGGTCCGTCCAGCCCTGAGTCACTTATCCCAGGCTCAAAGGGGAGGAAGAAATTTGCCAGGACAATTAATGGAAAATTCTCATCCTATACAATATAGCAACACCTCCTCCCCCCCCCCCAAAAAAAACCCCCCACTATCATTGAAACTCTCAAGGATTTAAATGCTTTCTGTCCTTAGAAGCTGAGAGATTTGGGGTCTAATTCTTCCAGCTTTTCTTTGCCTGCCTCCACAAGGTCTTTAATTTCCTTACTTAACGTCCAACCCATTTTCTACTGTATGGCCTGAAAAGATATATTACTGTTGATAATGACTTATTTATAAAGGAACCTTCATTATGAGCCTGGGACTTTTTTTTTTTGCCCTGGGAGCAAGAAATGCTTTGAAAGTCTTAATTTGGTCTCTTTCACAGGGCTGCCCAAATCAGGAGGAGGAAGATTTGCTCCAAGTTTAAGCTGCCAATTAACCAGGCAACTGAGCTGAAGCATGTCTGGAAGTGTTGAGGAGTGGGGTGTAAGCATGCTGGCGATGTGCTATGATAGGAACAACCTGGGGTGGGGGTATGTCCTTCTATGATACTGACCAAGGCAGTCACTCAGGGGTAGATTAAGGGGTGGACTCAGGGTGTGGGGCCTGCCTCTGCCTGCCCACTTCCACAGCTCCCCCTCCAACCATTCCCTGGATTCTAAAAGGAAGTGTGGAGGAGAGGAGAGAGGTGAAGCACAGCCTCTCCTCCACACTTCCTCTTCCACTCCATTCCCCTCTTCCTTTTCAAGCCCAGAGAGTGGAAGGAAGAAGAGTGGTGTACATGGTGGCTGGTAGTACGTGGTCTAATTGGAGAAGATATTTGGCGCACGCACTGCCCCAGGTGCTGGGAGTTCTTAGGCTTGCCCCAAGAACAACATTATTATATCTATATACTTGCAAAATGATCTATGCGTATGTCATTGCACTGCACCAGTAGAGCTTTGAACAGATTATGCCAAATTGGTCCAGTCTTAACGATATGGAACAATTTGCCACATTTCATTTAACAGGTATTTTATTGCCTTGTGTGCTCCCTGAAGCCTCTGTGGGCCACTGTGAGATACAAGAAGCTGGACTAGATGAGCCCTTGGCCTGATCCAGCAGGGCCCTTCTTATCGTCTGAGTCTAAGGCAGCATCTTATGTTTTCCTCTTTCTCCTTCAAGAATCACACAGCAGGATTGTTGCTTAATATGGAAATGCAGGGAACTGAAAGAAAGGGAATCCTTTACTCATTTCAGCCCTTGGTCTTCCTTTGAAGTTTCAATTCTGTTGTGGGGAGCTGTTCTGTTAAATAATCACACTGGATGCCATCTTCTCTGCTTGCCCCACAGGTGGGTGCTGTGGCTTAGACGATGTGAATGCGCTGGCTTGATCCTGCAAAGTAGGCTCTTCCAGCAGGTGTCCATGAATTTGCTAACACTTTAAAAAGGGGACCTCAGCTGGCACCCATCAGCCAGCCTCATAGCCGCCCATTCAGATATTACGCATCACATACTAAAAAGCATCATATGAAAAGCATCATTTATGACCCTCCTTTCCACTTCACATAAAAGTGCTCAGTGCTCAGGCTAACAACAAATAACAGAAAGGCAACCAAACCAACATCCAGCCCAGTCTAGCACAAATTCTCCTTTAGTGATATGTCAGCATCAGCAGGGTTTGTGCTGCATTCCATGGAGGAATTTAGCAGGTGGGAGGCCTCTGACATAAGGAGCCATTTGTCCCCTTTCCCTGGGGTAAGCCCCAGCAGCCACAATGGGGCAACTCAGACCTGCAATTGCTCAATCGCTGGCACCAGTTTGTGCTGCCCAGCGTCGGGAGATAGGAAATGGTGTGCACTGGTGCTGCTGATCCCATTTCCTCCTGTTGGAGGGAGCTGGCAGCAGCAGACTTGGGGCGAGAGACACCTCAAATCCATTTCTCCCCAGACCCCTCTCAATCTGCCATTGATGCAACCAGGTGGCCTTATGGATGGGTTGGCAGCGCTAGATACCCAGCTTGGGTATTATCTAGCTTAATATATGTACGGAGGGCCAAGGCGGTTTGAGCCCAAGCTGAACAGGTACTAGTGTATTTGCATCCTGGATGATATATTTGACCGGTGTCCAGTGTTTTAGTGTCTCACTATTAACAGAGCAACAAAAAAAACTATAACTCATGTTATAGACATGACAACAATTGGACAACAATTGGACAATGACATTGGATAGACATTGGACAACAAATCTCATGTTATATACCCCAAAGCCTCTTATCCCAGCCCTAACGCTTTGCATTTTTTTTTAAAAAAAGTACATCTAATATACATATATTGAGATGCTACTGTCCAGGACACAAAAAATCGAGTGCAACTGTCCAGGGGACACCAATGGCTGGGACACATTTGACCGGGACTCGGTTGCCTGGGATGAAATAGTCCTGTCGTCCACTGAATCACAGCTACTGACTAAGAAATCCCTTTTATTTCCCCACCCATGACTTTTAATTTGGGCCCATCTGCAGTTGCTTAAACTGAGCTTCTGCCAAGCGCTAAGCCCACTGCTTGGACAAGTCTGGACATGGTGGCCTTGGATCTGAGGCGGCAGGGAAAGCGGGGAGAGCGAGCGAGAGCGAGAGAGCGAGAGAGGGAGAACGCACGCGGTCACCCGAGCAACTGCCGTTCTTGCATTTCAAGCGCCTCGCTCCATTTTTCCCTGGGTCAGGATGGTGTTCTCCGAGCTGATTAATATTTTAACCCCCCGGCACATCTTGTTACCGGATTTGAATTATATATGCAATAGCACCCGATGGGATTCGGAGCATGTAAGCCTCTCTATAATGGCTTTTCAATGAATTCAGACGATTCAGTGCAGCCCTTTGCCCAACAAGCAGGGACCTTTTTCCAGCGCCAGCAAGAGCCTGCAGATGGCTGCACGTGCTGGCAGATTCACAGCAACCAACCAACTCCTGTTACATGGCCCTGGGCCGCACCATGACATGCATCCGTGTGGCGCAGGAGCTGTTCCTATCATCTGCCAATGCGTGATTTACATGGGGGAACTGAGCAGGTAAACACACATACACAGAGCCACACAAAGCCACCGCGTCTCTTTGCCGTCTCTGACTGTGCCGAGGATAACGGAGACGGGTTGTGTTAGAAAAGAACCGCATCTAGTCCGCAAGCACATGGCTTGGAACATGCTGCTCAGAAGAAAATATTTCAGAAAATTATCTAACTGGCTTTTGAATTTATTTATTTTTTGGCATATGCAAATCCAGCATCACAGCAACAGCTCAATCAGATCGACGTGTCACCTATCCCAGCACCCTGGAACATGGAATCCACAAACAGAAAAGGAAGATTGCTCATTCCCAGCAACCAGGGATAGACTGTCCCTGGACATGGAAGTTACATTTAACCAGGATAAGCCAGTGAGCAACAATTGACCGCAAAAACAAATGAGCCTCACTGATGGGGGTGTATGCGCAGTTTAAAGAGGGATCTCTTCCACTGTTTAACTAGATTGGTAGATCCAGAACGGATGGGTTCCAAGACAACTAAGGGCATGTAAATACAACTTGTTGCTTTGGTCCTAGTGCTAAACAGTTTGAGAACTACTGTTTTAATTTACTTACTTTCCCAAACTGTGGGTCAGGACCCACCAGCGGGTCATGAGCCTATTGCAGGTGGGTCAGGAAGCACCTGGAGCAGCCATGTTGAAAATATGGGAAGATAGATGCTGGAAAAGGGGAGGGCTGTGTGGTATTTACAACTCTGACACAAGGAAATAATGACGGCACTTCTGGCCATGACATCACTTCTGGTGGGGCCCAGACAGATTGTCATTCTTAAAAGTGGGTCCCGGTGCTAAAACACTTGAGAACCACTGATGTACATAAGGGTAGGAATAGGTTCCAACCACCCATTACAGAAGATGTGCACAGTGCCAGGTCCCTTACACTGAAGTAAAGGAAAAAGTAGTGGACAATGTGGAGAAGGATTTCACTTAGGCCCTCTGGTGGTGCAGATGGGAAATTGCATTGCTGGAACAGGATTGGAACCTCCAGCTGGAGCAATACAAGGAGTCCCTGTCCCATTCCCACCCACCCCAGCCAACTTTGTACTGCAGCATCAGTTCAATGGCCCCATCCAATGTGTTTGTGGATGTGGGTGGAAGAGCAGGGAGAGGAGAATATGGTGTCTCAGGAAAGGTTTTGCGTGAGCAGGAGAGTGCAGCTTCAGGGGCACTGCAGCAGAGAAATGATGACTTCCCCTCCTCTGAATCCTTGAAAAGAAGTCTGTTTTCTCCTAGCCAACTTTTTATCACCTGTGGGCATTAACCAGCGTTCACATGTGGGGCCTATGAGCCTATCTGACTTGGGCAGGTAGCAGCAATCTGTCCAGGGGTACCCACCCGTCCCTCCACTGGCTCGCAGCCCACCTGCTCCGCCCAGCCACTGCTGCATCTTTTAGCACACTCTCCTTGTAGTGTGAGCAAGAGGAGGATGGGGTGCAGGGTAGCTCCTCCTCCAGTGCCGCTGCAAGCATTGCAGCAGTGGAGGTCCTCTGCCCCTGGGTGGTGCCACTTTCCTAAGTTCCCTTCTGCCGCAGGATCCTTTTACAAGAAGCAGTGGGCGTGGAGGAGGTGAGGCAGTGGAGGGGGGATTCATGTGCAAGTGATGGAATTTAGCACTGGAGTGCCACGTTGACTTGGACTGGATTTGTGCGATGGGTGAATCACCTGGATTCCTGGAGCTCCTGAGTGGGGACTTGTGCCTTGATCTCCAGAGATCTCATCCAACATGCTAACCACTACACCACACTCCCTCACAGTATCCTTCACCCTTCCCCAAATCCCCAACTTGCACTGTCCACTGTGGCATCATTTTACCCATTGAATTTGAGGGAAGGGTGCCAGGTGGTTCAAGGGAAATAGAAAAAAAAGACATCTAAATATGTGTGTGGGGTAGAGATCTGTATTGGGACTGACTGGCACCCCACTCCTCTCCATTGCAGGAGTTGGATTGGAGGCTCTCGGGAGTAGAAGTTGCCTTCCCTCCTCGCACTCCCCTCCTTGCCTTCCTGTGCTTCGTAAACCAAGCCCATGAGGGAGTCTCGTTATGTAGGTTTATTCCACCAACTGCTTATTGCCAGAGCTGAACCATTACTGTGCTGTTTATGGGCAGCGTTTCAAAGGCAATCTTTCAATCGGCCGTGTTTAAAGAATTGATTGGAGGCCAAATTATCCTCTCTCCAAGTGAGGCAAAACAGCACGTTCTCTCCAGTGTTTAAGAGCCTCTCTCTGCTGCTAGAGGTTGGCTGTGCTCTGGGGCCTCTCTTTAGATCTACCTAGACAGGCCCAGACTGTGTCCTGTTTCTTCCTGCTACCGAGCCTATGGCCCCAAAATTATGTCTTTGCGAAAGAGATTGGACCCTGGGCAAGACTGAGACTCTGGCAGCCACAAAACCACACAGCCGCTTGCCTGGAGCGAGTGTCCCCAGTTTCCTGGCAAGGACACCCCAATATCACACACACTCACCCCCTCCCCAGGGGTCTCATTTTGAGAAGGTAGTAAATGGCAGGAATCTCTTCTGAGCAGTGGCGGACCTCAAGAGAGAGGCTTCCACTGTATCTTACTGTCTCTAGACTGCAATTTGCATGAGAGATAGCTCAATCTCTCTCCCAAGTCCTTTCTGGATGCCAGAGGACTTGGAGGAAGAGAGATTGGTGACAACCACAAATGGCGCATGGATAATATATCAAGTCAACATTCGTAGACACCTGCTGATGCTGACAGTATCTCCCTGATGCTAGACCTGCTGACACAGGTCTCTTATGCCTGGAATACCCTTACCAGCATAACTATGCAGTGTTACCTCTTTTTGCCTTTAAGATAAGCTCCAAATACAACTACCCCTAAAGACCTTGGCTTATCCCTGCAGTCCTGATCAACAAATGAAACTCCTAACTTCATTTGCTCCTATTCACCTCTTGTTTACCCCTTGCTGCCTATGGTTACCAGATACAAACTGGGACAGAGTACCTAACCCTTTAACCATTGTAACCACAGAAGCTGGGAATTTGGGCAGGTGCAGCTCATCATGGAAGGGTTTCAAAAGCTCACACCTGCCACAATTCCCTCTTCTATACAATGATAGAAAGTATAGGCACTCTGTCCCAGTTTGTGTCGCTTTGTTCAAACTGCCCCTTTGTTCCATTGCAATTTAGACTGTAAATTCATCATAGCCAGAGACCTGTGATAGTGCTCTATAAACACCACATACACCAATGATGGAATATTAATAAATACAATAAGAGCACTCTCTCTAATCAGAGAGCCAACAAATGAACCTCGTCCTGGCCCCAGAAACAGATTCTAATATTAAACCTAATATTTCACATTTTTACAGCATTTCTGAGCATGCAAGATATTCCAAATGTGCTATATTGACAATTCTGTAAGTACCATAAGTACAATTGTTTCCATATTGCAGCTGAGGTTGAGATGAAGCAGCCTGACTAAGGCCACTTTGAAGCAAGATCCAGACTGTGGATGCCCTAAATATGCACTTTCCTGTGACTAAGCCCCCTGAACAAAAGAGTGTTTAAGTCTGCCTAGGCATGCATAGGATTGCACCATCAGTCTCTTAACTACCATGCTGCACCAAAAATGTCTTTGTTGTCATGAATTGATGACAACTCTTTGATACAAGAAGGGGTAACCAGTTCAAAATAACTGGTTCAACAGTCAGGCACTCAGCTTCCAGTTATATGACTGATTGGTTATTTTCCTAGGTTTTAATTAAAAAAAATCTTTTCATGGTGCGTTTTCTTGCAAAAACCTTTAGACAGTGTTAAAAATACACTTTTTTTAAAAAAAAGAACAAGTCTTTTTTCCCTCTTCAGTAGTTATCATTGCATTTGTTTTAGGGAGTTACACAGCAAGCAAAGGGGTTTGAGATTATGCTGCATGAAATGTACCAAAACAAGATCAAAGTGTTTGAACTGCTTTGCAAACCCCTTTGAAAAGTTCTGAACCAAAACCAAAGCAGAAAATCAGGATCAGGCCACTCAGGGTGCAATCCTAACCTGAAGTTAGGCCAGCACAGTTAGGCCAGCAAAGTCTGGCCAGTACAAAGGACACCGTCAAGTATGTTTGGACCACTCTTGGAGTCAGAGAGGCCAGCACACAGATGTGTGCCATCCTCCCTTCAATGAGCCTTCATTGAGGCCAGGTGAAGTGGTAGGCAGTGGGCTGGGGAGAGGGTGGTGAGCTGGGAAGGGTATCCCACACCCTGTGCCTGCTTCCTACCTCCCCGATTTGCTGCCTGCCCGACTGCTTTACTCTATTGCTATCACCATCCAACAAGCAAGAGGTAAGGGGAGGACTTATCTCCTCCTCTAGTGCTTCAGCAGAAGATGTTGGCAGTTGAGCTGAAAGAAGAGGTAGGGGCCACTGTGCACCATGCTCAAAGAAGCAATTGGCAAGCAAATTATCATCAGTGTCATCATCTTCACTTCCACCTCCCTCCGCCTACTGCTGTTTTTTCAAAACACGCCAGGCGCACAGGATCCTGGGAGTCAAAAAGGTTCAGCTCCCAGGATCCTCTCTGCCTAACAGTGAAGAAGTGGTCGGTGAAAGTGGCAGAGGCAATAGCGGGGCGAGCCAAGCACACTGACATACATATCAAAGAAGCAGGTAGGCAGAACGTTGATCCCATTCCAGGCATTGATTTGACCTGCCCTGGACCTGCAGAGCAGAAACATACTGTACACTGTAGAACTGCATCCATTTTTTATTCTGGTTGAACATTCTGCACCCAACATTCCACAGGTGAAAACAGGGGTATACCTGCAACCAGCTACAGCCACGCAGCCACCTGATACGGGTTGCATCAGTGGCAGATGGTGAGGAGTCCAAGAGGGTGGTGGACTTGGGGTTCACGTCACCCACCTCTGCCGCTGCCACCTCCCTCCAACTTGCCTCCAGTGCAAGTCACACTGACCTGCTTCCTACTCACTCGAATGAGAAGCAGTTCCTTTCCCTCCTTGCCACGCACCTCACACACTGCCATGAAACCTAGAGTTTGCCCTATAAATGAAACAGGAAGTTCTGAGCTTCATGGCATCGTGCAGGGAGCAGAGGCAGTGGACCCAAGACGGTGTTCAGGTGGTGTTCCGAGTTGTGCCACTCCTGCCTGTAACATCCCTATTCTCATCTCAAGGCTCAGTGCACAAGTCCCCCCCCTCCTTGTGAAATGTTCTCCTCCATCCAAGGGCTGTCTGCGGTATTCATATACGCTGCAATAGCCTTGGCCTCCACTGATTTAAAAGCCAAGAGGATGTTTAATCTAAAGAACAAAGACATACTAGAAAAAAAAAAACATATTGGACGCCTGCGACGTTTTCAACAGCTCCGGCTCCAGCTCAGCAGCAGCATTGTGTGAAACAGCAAGCCGTGACTTAGTGTGCAGATGCAGGCTGCTCCATGCATGCGCCCTAGAGAGATAAGCTTCGCCCATGCACCCCTCAGAGATTTGACTTCCACTGACCCTAAGGATGTGGGGAGCCAGATCCTGGAGGATGGCAGTGCTGGTAACTCGCACTAAGAAGATTCTACAAGGCAGAAATAGGGGCAGTGATTATTCAGACATCAGGACCAAGAAACAGGGACAGGTGGGGCATATCACAATAGCAAGAGCAATAAAATAAGGGGGAGAGGTGAAGATTTGTAGGAAAAGGAGCAGGGGCAGAGTCAGGGAAGCTTTTACAGGTAGATTACCCATAACCGGACATGCAAATCTGGACTATTCCAAAATCCAGATATTTTTGTCCAAGCCTTGTTTTCTGTAGCGTGAGCACTAGAAGGTCTTGTGCTCATATGTATTTACAGTACAGGGACAGGCTGTAAGTTCTATTCTTGACTATGTGTACCTGCAGACACCCAGATGGGTAACAGTGAAAAGAGCAAAAGGAAGCATTTCTCATTATTTTTTGGTAGCTATTCCAAAATCCTGACAAGTCCAAAATCCAGACGCCTTCCCATCCCAAGCAGTCTGAATAAGAGATACTCTAACGACCTGACCGGATTTAGTCCACAGCTACAGTCCACAGAATCACAGTCCACAGATTCTATGCAGCCTTCCTTTCCAGTTAGAACTGATCAGTGGCACAAACTCCAATCTGAGAGTTTAACATTTATTCACTATATTTATACCCCGCTTTTGTCCCCTGAAGGGCGCCCAAAGCAGCTTACAATGTAAAACCACATTTTAAATACAAAATTCTGTATGAACGATTAAAACCACAAAACCAGCAGCATTTTTTAAAAAAGGGGCAAAGCTTGCAAAAACTAAGAACTGCACGGAGTTCCAAGGGTGGTGCCACTACTGAGAAGGCCCTGTTGACCTGGGTCAGCTGTGGCTGATAGAGGCCTGCCCATCTCTGCTGCTACCTCTCCCCCTGCTCCCTAGACTTGAAAAGGAAGAGGGGGCAGTGTGAGAGAGGAAGTGGGCAGAGAGCAGAGTCTCTACTTCTGGATAATGGATCAACCTTTCACGTGTCACCTCAGGCACCAGGAGATCTTGGGCTGACCCTGAATGACCTGCCTGCAGCTTTCCCGTGTAAGCGATGTGATTGCATGGCTGGAACTGAAGCCTCGAGCAACAGTGTCCACCACTTGCCACTCCACGGCTTCAGAGCTCAACAATTGCGTCACTGCCAAGTGCTCTGGACGTCAACAGCTGCACCATGCAGCCAGCACTTGTGCAATCAAAAAATAAAGGGAATGTTGCCTGCCCAGGAAGCTCTTTCCTAGAAGGGGAAATAACTGGTGCCACAGTGGAGAGAAATTCCAGTATTTGTTTTATTTATTCACAGTTTTATGCCGCCCATCCTCCAAGGAGCTCAGGGTGGTGTACGTGGTTCCTCCCTTCCTTTTGCCCTCACAACAACCCTGGGAGGTAGGTGAGGCTGAGAGAGAGAGTGTCTGGCCCAAGATCACCTAAGAAGCTTCATGGCTGAGCAGGGATTTGAACCTGGCTCGTCCAGGTCCAAGTCCGACTCCCAAACCACTACACCATCCTGACTACAGCATCACCCTTTAAGACCAGGAAAAGGGGAAAGCGCAATCACCCCATGCGGACGTGTGCTATTATTTCCCCTGTGGGAGAAACTGTGCCTAGGAGCTAGTGCAGGCATCGAGGCTGCTGGCAGAATCTAGCTCTGGGAAGGATTCAGCACAGGGTCCCTGAGATCAGCAGCTTGAGCAGGAAGCCAAAGGAACTGCAGGCAAAAACATGGGCAACAGTTCTGCTCAGGACAGATGGGGTCAGCTCCTAGTATTTACACCAGGTCTGACAAATCCAGAACCTGCCTGCTGCCTGCCAATCACAGGGATCAATGTGGCCCATTCCTTATTCTTAGCTTTATTGATCTCACTCCTTGTTTGCTTTGGATCTTTCTGGAGAGGAATGGGCTATGCATTTTATAAAAGAAAATCAATTGTTCCCTTCTGCAGCTAGGCAAAGAGGCACCTGTTAAAGTGATGTCTTCTTGGATTTAGCAGGGGGAGAACAAGTGTTCCCTTTCATCCCAGTATGGTGCCTTTTCCAGTGACTGTTGCTGGTATCTTTTCTGCATTGTTTGAGATCAGGGGGCTTCAAACTCTGTCCCGTGGGCTGGATCCGGAGCCTCCCCAATCCTTCCCTGGCATGAGCAGCTCTTCTCTTTCCACCAGGGAAGCTGGAAAAGATCCCTACTACAGCTCCCAGTCTTCACAGTCAGCCACTTCCGGGGTCTACAGACCTTGGCTGTGAATTCTGCACAAATGTTTCCAGTTGGGCCCCAGGTCCTGTGGCTTCCCCCCCCCCCCGGTCTGCTTGCCAGAGGCAACCACTTCACCTGGCCTCATGGATGGGCATGGGCCAACCCTGGGTATAATCACCTGCCTCTCCTTGTTCCTGAAGGCTCAATTGTGTTTCAACAGCCAACACATCTACTGTGGGCTGAGGGCTTCATTGGTCCCTTGGGCTTCTTCTCCCCCTCCCCTCTCTCCCTTTCGGTTCTCATTTGTTTCAGGGAATTAAATGCACTTAACACCACCTCTTTAAAATAAAACAGTGTCGCATTTTAAAAGAATCACATGATTGCTAATGGCCAGGGACTAACAAAGAAGAGGATTCAACACTTCTGCTAGCAGCATCCAGCCGCAGCCTTCTCGGAGATTGCTCAGGATTCATTTGCATCCACGCACAATCCCCAGACAGTCCCATGGGTAAGCACTGCCAAGGCATCGAATGCTCAGCTTCATGGAGTGGTAAAATTTATAGCTGCAGGTATGTACAGCTGGAAATGCAGGCTGAGAAGGGGGTGCTGGAGGTGGTGCAGTCCACCCCTCTGCTCTGTGCCAGGGAAGGCTGTATCTAATCCAGTCCATCTCCAGGGGGTTGTTCCACTAGAGCTTGGTGCAACCTGAAATCTGTTTTGTTTTCATGCTTAGCACCCCTTCATCAAGCCAGCACAAGACCTTCTGCATTCCATCTTAAGAGTGCTACATATTGCCCTTTCCCTTCATGCTGGAGGACACCTTCCTCTCTCCCCTCCCATCTTTTCCCACTTATCATCCAGCCTGAAGACAAGTTTGGGGAGAATTCAAACGTGTGCTTACAGATTTGTCAGCCCAATCCAATGCATGTCTACCCAGAAGTACATCCCACTGCTGCCTCATGCCGAGTCAATTAATAACATCACTTCCTGCTTTATGATATCATTTCTGGCCCTCAGCAGGCTTCATAAATGCTATTCAGCCCTCTGTATGAAATCCCTGAACTAGAAAATTGGAAAGGATCAGAGGCTGGCACATAACTGGGTTGGAGTGTGTGTCAGCATTTGGCATGCCCCCTTGGGTGGCAGGAGGTCTTGAGCCAATTCAGACTGAGCCCCATCAGACAATGCTGATGTATTTTGCAATACACAGAGTGGCATAGTAAGGCATCTGGCACCCAGGGAGCACAAGAATTTTTAACACTCCCCATATGGGCCTTCAGGAGGCCTCTGACAGGTACCTTTTGGAGGCCTCCAAGACACCCCGTCAAGGCATGACACCTGGGGCAATGTACCCCCTGTCCCCCTGAGCTACACCATAGGCTAAAGGGGCAGTTCTGAGCCACAGGCCAGCTAGCCCAGGGAATTTTTGCTGGAGTGCCTGTTTTGCATGTGAAGTCCCACATGGTACAATCCCGGCTGCATCTCCAGATAAGGTTCAGAAAGAACCCCTCCAAAACCCTAGCGAGTCAGCTGCCACCAGTCAGCGCTGAGCTAGACGGACCAATGGGCAGGCTCGACAAGAAAGCAGATTTGTGATGTCCTCTGCATTGCCAAGCAAAGGGATCTCCTTCAAAGCGCAGTCTCATTTTCCTCCTGGTCGACGAGCCACTGCATTTCCGCGAGAAGCGCTGCTTGTAACCGGAGGGCAGCAGAAACTCAAAGGTGGTCTCCGACGCAGGAGGTCATGGAGTCAACCGTGGCTTGTGATCAGCCACGGTCTAAAGGCCAGGAACTGCACGGCGTGTGTGATGAGCCTCAGTCCGCCAGGTCACCCCAGTGAATGTCTTGCATCCCCCACGGAAGAGCCAGCCACACAGGCCCCCTTGCCGGTTTCCCTGTCACATTCCTCCTGCAGACTTCAGCTGAGAAACCTTCTCTCCCTGCCGCATGCACAGCCCCTTTCCCACCTTCTGCGCACCCCTCCCCAACCTTCTGCCCCTCCATCCCTCCTCTCGCCGGAGTGCCTTCCCTACCTTTAATTCATTGCCTGCTCCAAAGAATGACACATGCCGAGTTTAATTAACTTTATTGATATTCAGAAATTAGGAGAATGACTAAAGGTAATTGCTCATTAAAAATCATTACACTGACACAGCAGGCACCAAACAGCCTACCTCCCTGCTTTCCAATTAATGGAACCCTCCCTCCCTCCCCGGCACCGAGCTCTCCCCCAAAGCTTGCCTGTGGGAAGTGGGGCTGGCCGGCCAAAGCCACACAGGGCTGCTGCCGACACATCCCTCAGGTAGGAGTTGCTGCCGACGGGAGGAGGCTCAGCTGCCAAGAAAATGAAAGAGACCAGCACGGCTGGGTGGGCAGCCGGAACATGGGTTTGCTGGCATGTCGTGGCACTCCGCAGCTCAGTGACTGACAGGCGAATCCGTGCCCTCTCTCTGTTCTTGCTTTTGAGAGGGGCAGAATTTACCTCCCTTCACATCAATGTGACAGAAAAGGTAGCATGTGTGCTGGAGGTAGTCTCTACCTATTTAAAAAAAAATCCATGTCACATTCACCCAAATTCAGCATCCAGAAAGGGTGGATTCGGAAAGCCATACACAGATCAAATGGATTTTGATCTCTGTTGTAAGCCGAGGCCCACTTTCCTTGCCAGAGCCAGGCCCGGCTGGAGCACTTGTAGGGATAACCTTTGAGCATCTGTAGAACACGCTCATCCCATCGACAGATTAGCCCCAATTAGCCTGCATGGATCTGCAGTATGAAGTCAGGGTTTATGGGTCAAGGGGCACAACCTTGAGGGAGAACTGGGCCCCAGTAACTCTCAAGGTGGAAATTAAGCCCTGCCTCTCAAACTTGGATATAAAATGCTGTGGTTGTGAGCTGGTGCGGGAACGTGCCTTCTGTGTGTGTTCAGAAGTGCCGTCCCTGCTAGCTAGTTTTCAGCCACAAAGAAAAAACACCCCAGAAATTGGGAAATGTTCATGTTCCAAATCCAGGATTTTATTTTATTTTTTATTTTTGGTTTTGGCTCCTGAAACAGGCTCTGGGATGCAAACCTCATACTTGTCATCTGAAAGCAAGTATCAGCTTCTGCTCATTGTTTGGTGCAGCTGCTGTGAGCTGAACAGAAGCTGCAGGGAGAAAAAAATCCGCCCCCCCCCCAAGGAGAGTGGTGCAGTGGCATATTTAGGATATGGCAAGTCAGGGCTCTTGCCCTGGGTGTCACTTGAAGGGGGCACCAGCTGCCACTGTGAGTCAGGAAGCAATTGCAGTGTGTAGGCACTCACTGTGGTGGCTGGGCGGATTTTACAGCTGCAAGAACCCGGAAGTGACATCACAATGTTGCTGCCCTGGGTGCCTCAGCCCCCGGCTATGCCAATGGAGTGCTGGTGTATCCTTGCTGGAAAGAAAAGCAGCAGACTTGAGTCGTTCAGAAAGCCCTGGGTTCAATTCCTGCTGGAGAAAGCAATGTAGGAAATATGGGTGGAGACTGAGGCACCTCATGTGCACACGAACTGGAACGGGGTAAGGAATAAAGAAGGGGGAAACTGGAAGGGGGGTAAGGAATAAAGGGGGCACTGGGCTGAGATTGCTCTGAGGCTCAAGGAAGGCAGGAGAAAGGAGAGGGACCAAAGGAGATAAGATGGGCAAAGTAACTGAATGCACAGACAGGAAAAAAACTTCCCATACGGGCAGGGCCCAGACAGAAGGGTCCTGTTGGCAGCCGATGAGACAATGCATGCCTGGAGTTAAGAGGAGGTGTTCCCAGTGGACTGAGCTCAATACGACCCAAATTGAAATGGAACAGAGTATGCCCAGCATCCTTCACAAATTAATCTCCAGATTAAGCTAATGCGGCAGCATTTGCTCTTTCTGCCTTATCTAGTCTTGGTTATACTGCGAGAGCTCAGAAACGGACTTATCCCAAGCCCTGCCTGCTGACGCTCTTTCAGTGATCACGTCCGGATTTTGATGCAATGTCGGAGGCGTTTGCTAATTTCTTGGGATCACTGTCATGAAATTGACACTCCCTGCCCGCCCCAGTCCTCAGCCCTGCCTGACTATGCAACACAATCCATTTCAAAGGTTTTGTCTCTGTTGCCCTTGGAAACTCCTTAGGCTCAAAAGTTGGCAATGGGTTGAACCACCAGTGTTGAAACCACAAGCTTCTCCCCTAAAAAGGCACTGATCAATTGATAGCGGGGGGGGGGGGGGGGAATTGGTGGCAAGTCTGGGAAGCAAGGGTTGGACGGTCGGCTCGACTTAGAGAAGAGCATTGTGGAGGCTGAGAATGTCTTTGCAAATACAATCAGTTCTTGTTATCTGCTAGGGTTAGGCTCCTGGAAACCCTAGTGGATAGCTAATTCACAGAAAACAAACCATTGATCCTATGGAATCAATGGGGTTAGGTGCAAGGGGTATCTTATGTGCCATCAGGAGAACCCAACAGAGATCCTGGTCAGTGCTGGTTGCAGGTGCCATTCTGAAGGTCCCTGCAGCCTCTGGAAGCTCTCCGCATAGTGTATAATGAGAGTAGAGGCACAGGTGGCAAGAAGTAGGTAGCAATTCCGCCCCTTGTGGATAAGAGAATTTGCTGATAGCAAATTCGCATATAAAGAGGACTGAGTGTAGCTAAATCACAGGCGGCCACACTGGTCCTAGAGGAAATCCACAATCAGAGGTTAGGTAATGCTTTTGTAAGGGCTAATCCAAATGGGTGGGTGGGGATATGGGATGTCAAAGACCCCACCTCCCACCTTATGTCAAAGGTATAAGATGTTTTGAGTCTTATAGACTTCTTTACTGGGCAGATAAGCAAAAGGAGAAAGGGGAAGGTGGAACAGAGGACATGTTGGAAGGCTTTGAAAGGGAAACGTGAGCAAGAGGTGGGGATTGAATTTCCTTTTAGAAGTCATGCCTCCAGAATTTAGTCAATTTCTATACCACTTACATCTGCAAAAGGGATGCTCAAGGCGGCTTACAAGGCATAAAAGTATACACTATACAATAAACATTTAAAATCTGAGGAGGTGGTGGTGGTGGTTTCAGCCACTTTTTGTTTCCTTTTGTATGCATTGAAACAGTCTCACACCTTTCACATGTTGCAGGAAACCCCTCACACTCCAGAGCTAGATTTTGCAAGCTGCAGGTTGTGGGGCCTCTCCCAGCATGCCCCACTTTCCCCCTTCTCCCCTGTCCTTTTGCTTACCATCTGCCCAGGGAAGAATTCTGTAGGAATGTGGATTTTGCAAGCAGCTGTGATAGAACTGGAAGCTCATGATGGCTGGTGCAGGCAGCCATTGCGCCAAAGCAGAGTGCATGCAGACCTCCAGGAATGCAACAACATATCACACATGAGTTTCCTTCTGTCCAGCCTCGGCTTCCAACACAAACAGTCTGAAAACTACTCTTTGCCCACTCCCTGGCCTTGCTGGCACTCAAGTCTTTGACATCATTTCTGGTGGTTGGGTTCAAAAAAAGAAAAGTTGGAAATACCCATTAATTTATTCCATTTCTGAGAGCTAGCCAGAGTAGTAGGGCTGCAAAGCAACCAATATGTCAGCTTCCAGAATGCCACAAGGCTGCGCACTGTTCTTCTTTCAGGCAAATCATTTGATCAAACCCAATTCTCGTTATCAACTGCAGGCCCCCGGTGCTCCGGGGAGATGGCCCTGAGCTGCCAAGTTCGCACATATACTTTGGAGGACAGATGGCCAGTACAATTTCATTTTGCCCATGTTCCTCCATCCGATACAGTTTGAAAGACCCTAGCTAGAACAAGCTGGCGATGCGCTGGCGCAACATTTGGGAACCGAGAAGTGTAAGCCAGAGTGGTGGTGTAGCAGTGAGAGATTTTTCTCCCTTGGTAAATGGAGAAATGTAGAGACGCTAGATCCAGATTGGAATCATGGCGAGAACAGAGTTCAAGCCCTCCTCCCCGTGCCAGAGCCCTGATTATGGGGGCCAATTAAATGTGTAAAATAAACCAAAACCCAACAAGCATGTTTCTGCACAGCTTAGAGAAATATATAGCTGTGTGTTAGGAAATCCAACTGTAACCTCCTGAAACATTAGGTAGGCTTAGGTGAGCCACTCTCAGCCTCAGTTTTTCCATCTGCAGTGTGGGAATAATAAAATACACCTGCTTGTAGAGCTGTTATTAAGAATGTGTATTCAACGCACCATGCAATCTTATAAGACTCTGCATTCCTATTGGTGTAATGTAGGCAATGGTGTAGTGATTCTAGACTTGGACTTAGACCTGGAAGATCCAGGTTCAAATTCCCACTCAGCCACAAAGCTTTCTGGATGACCCTGGGCCAGTCACCATCTTTCCACCTAACCTAACTCACAGGGTTGTTGTGAGGACACAAGGAGGGAAAGATGCATGTTCACCACCCTTAGCTCCATGGAGGAAGGGTGGTCTAAAGATGTGAAAAACAAATAATAAGTATTCACTTGGGAACAACGAAGTCTAGGGGAGGTCATCATTCAGTGGCAAAATACTGGCATTGCATGCAGAAGGGACCAGGTTGAAGCTTCAATATCTGCAGTTAGAAAGATCTCAGACAACAGAGCGAGGAAAAATCCATGCCTGGGAGAATTGCTGCAATATTGGACGAAACAGACCAATAATCTGTGCGTGTTAATTAAAAAAAAAAGTTATATCCCACCCTTCTCACAATGATTCCAGGGGGCTTACTAGAAAGAATAAAACTCGTAGACACTCGTAGCTACTAAAAAAAAGTAGCGATACGGAGAGAACCAACTCAAATAGTGAGAGACAAGATTGCTATGTACCTGTGAAGACATGGCAAAAGAGCCAGGCTTTCAGACAGCAGCAAAAGGTATACAAAGAGGGTGCCAGCCACCCCTTCAAGGGAAAGGAATTCCACATCATAGGGACCACCTCTCGCAAATGCAGGTCATGCCTCCATATCCACTGATTCGGTATCCACTGATTTGACTCACCACTGATACAGGGGTTCACCTTAAATGCCTTGTAAGAAGGAAAAAAAGGGCCAAAGTCCCATTTCTTAACTTCCTACAATCCATTATTCACCCCCATCTAGTGGCTGAATGCAATATAGTGTCTATTCCAGTGATGGCAAACCTTTTGGGCTCAGTGTATCAAAACTTAAGAAGATGCTTAATTTGATTCTGCTGGTGTGCCAATTCCCCGCTCAAACAAAAGAGAAACAATTTTTTATATTCATTTATTTAGACAAACAATACAGTTCAGTCATGTGTGGTGCTATGTATTATATAAAGAAACATCAAATAATTACAAAAATGAGAGTAAAACAAACTCAGTTTTTGTCAAGTATTGGTGATTGCTGGTGTGTCACCCCAAACGTTGCGATGTGTCACCTTTGACATGCGTGTCATAGGTTTGCCATCACTGGCCTAGACCAATGCATTCTAGGGTGACAATGGAGGAGTAAGAAACCTGGAAGTGGGCCTGAAAGGATTTTTTGATTGATTTCGGTTTCCATTGATTTTGGTATCCACTATCATGAGTTCCAGAACTGAACCCCAGTGGATAACGAGGCATGACTGTAATCACTTCCCAGACTACTGATCATAGCAGAACTCACAAGAGAACATCCCTAACAGATCTCACAGGGCAGACGGTGGACCCAAATACTCATTTAGGGCCTTAGAGACAATAACCAGCCCTTTGAGTGGTGTCTGAAAATGGGCAGGCAATCAAATGCAGCTGGAAGAACAGAAGCTGAGCGTGATCATAAAGCCCCTCTCCCATCAAATCCCTTACAGATGTATTTTGAAGTGTCCAATATTTCCAAACAGTCTTCAGATGCAGTCCCATGGAGAATGCCTAGATCAGGGACTTCCAAATTTTTCAGTACGTGGGCCACACCATATATTTTACACATTTTTGCAGGCTGAAAAGAAAGTGTTATAAATGAATGAATGAATGAAAATTAAATGAATGAATACGTTTTACTTGAATCTTTTCTGTAATCAGCATTATAGGATTTAGAACAAAAGAGAAATGTGACAATTACGAAGAAACAATGTCGTGCTTAAACTGAGAAATGAAATACAATGAGTAAGTATCAAATGTTAGCAAAAAAAGAAAACTCATTAGCAATTAAAAATGTTTTAAATTGCTGCAGGCCAGCCAGATAAAATCTTATGAGGGGTTGCAGATGTGGCTCCCAGGCTATAGTTCTTTTATTAGGCTAATGGCCTAATCCTATCCAACTTTCCAGCACTGATTCAG